>VXAL01014691.1:27077-42277 GCA_013399475.1 Chauna torquata | reverse complement strand
CTAAAATGGTTTAATTAGGATGAAAATTATATTTAATAAAGTTCTGATGAAGAAGTATAAGCAAATGTTATTAACTTCCCCAAGAATCAGACACATAGAGTCAATGGTGAATTATACTTTGCAAATTACAGCCATCTGTAAGAATGTAACAGACAGATGGACGAATAACTGTAACCATTTTTTGCATCATTTCAGAAGTTGCCCCAAAGAGACCCTCCATCCCAAAGAAGTATTTTTGCAAAGAAATATCTGTATTCACCCATTCCAGACTAAGTATAATGAACGACAGCCATTGTCTGGACAACATGCATATTGACTCACCACCCAGAAACACTATGGGAAAACAGACCTGACTGATGAAAGGCAAAACAAACTCTAATCTGGAGTCCATAGAAGGACATGGAATATCAGTAATGCAAACCACCAAAAATGTCATCATTTAATAAATAAATAAATAAATAAAATATTTCACTGGATTAAATTGCTTTTGAAGAAACTGCCAGCACCAACAGTTTGTGCACAGCATGGAAAAGCAGACAATGATGTATTTTAAGGAATTCTTCACATGAACAATATACAGCACTGGAGCAGAAGGTGACTGGGCCATCAGCCTGAAAGCAAAAGTGATGTTTCCTCTTTTTGGGTTGGGGAATGTTGTACATCCTGGTTTGGTGCCAAAGCAGAACCAAAGATAACGGCAGGTGAACAGTTGAAACATCTGTTTCATTGTGGTAATATAACTGATTGAAGAGAATATATTAAAAAATGATTTTGTAACTTACAAATAGAAAGATGTTTTTAATTCTTTTTCTTGAGGTGTACCCCCTTACATTTCTCTCTGCTGGAGCTCATTTGCTACCTTTTCCCCTCACTTTTGGTTTCAGGAGGATCTTCTGGGGTTCCTTGCCATTAGCACAGCATTTGAGAGCTTAGTATTGTTTGCAAACTTGACAAAAATTGGATGAAGTAGGCTCAAAATAGGTGAGTAAAATGAAGATCCCAGGAATAGGCAGGAGATATTCACAGCAAAGGTAAAGAAAGTTCACTCACAGTGTCAACAACTTGCCTGCAACGCAGCAGGCTGTGAATAAGGTGCAAACTTTGTGGGGGCTGATGTATTACCGGCTTGGCTAGGCAGGGATCTTCTTCTAGAGCTTAGGCCAAAAAAGAAAGTGTATGTCTCTCCATCGTAGGGAGATAGCTCGTGTGGCCGAAGCTCAATTATAGTTGAATCTGACCAGTACCATGGCGGACAAGAAAAATGGCTTTTATGTTAACAGCAAACGGAGGACCAGAGATAACAAAGGTCTGTTACTTGATGAGGATGGTCACCTCACAAATAGGAACATAGACAAAGCAGAGATGTTTAATGCCTTCTTCACCTCTATCTTCAAAACCAGTGATGGGTTCTGGGACCCCCAGAGCCCTGAGTTGGAGGACAGTGACTGCGGGAATGACAAACTCACAGCCAATGTTGAACTTGTGTGGGATTTACTGCTCCACCTGGATGCATATAAGTCTATGGGGCCCAACCGGATTCATCCCAGGGTACTCAAAGAGCTGGCTGATGTCACTGCGAGACCTCTCTCAATTATTTTTCAATGATCTTGGGAATCTGGAGAGGTCCCAGGCAATTAGAAGCTGGCAAATGTTATCCCAACTTTTAAGAAGGGAAAGAAAGAAGACCCTGATAATTACAGGCCTGTCAGTCTCACTTCAGTCCCTGGCAAAATTATGGAGAGGATTATTCTGGGTATAATTGAAAAACGTTTGGAAGACAATGCAGTCTTTGGTCATAGCCAACATAGGTTCATGAGGGGAAAGTCTTGTTAACTAAATTTCCTCTTATGAGAAGATTACCCACCTAGGGAACCCAGTAATATTCCTGGATTTCAGCAAAGTTTTCAGTACTGTTTCTTACAGTATCCTTCTGGACAAAATGCCCAGCATACGGCCAGATAAGTACATAATGTGATGGGTGAACAACTGTCTGATGGGTCGGGCTCAAAGTGTTATAGTAAATGGGGTTACATCAGGCCAGTGGCCAGTCACAAGTGGGGTTATGCAGGGCTCTATTTTAGGGCCAGTTCTCTTCAATGTTTTTATAAATGATCTGGATGCAGGACTGAAGGCATACTAAGAAAGTCTGCAGCTGACACTAAATTAGGAGGAGCTGTTGACTCCCTTGAGGGCAGAGAGGCCTTGCAGAGAGATCTTGACAAATTAGAGGGCTGGGCAATCACCAACTGCATGAAGTTCAACAAGAGCAAGTGCCAGATTCTGCACCTGGGAAGGGGCTATACATACAGACTGGGAGATGAGAGGCTGGAAAGCAGCCCCGCAGAAAGGGATCTGGGGGTTTTGGTCAACAGCAAGTTGAATACAAGTCAGCAGTATGCCCTGGCAGCCAAAAGAGCCACCTATATCCTGGGGTGCATCACGTACAGCATTGCTAGCCTGTCAAAGGAAGTGATTGTCCCACTCTGATCTGTGCTGGTGCAGCCTCATCTCAAGTTCTGTGCAGGTTTGGGCACCACCATGTAGGAAAGACACCAACAAAGATAGCGAAGAATCTAGAGGGGAAGACATAAGAGGAGTGGCTGAGGTCACTTGGTTTGTTCAGCACAGAGAAGAGGAGACTGAGGGGATACCTCACAACAGTCTACAGCTTCCTCATGAGGGGGAGTGGAGGTGCAGGTGCTGATCTCTTCTCTCTGATGACCAGTGATAAGACCCTAGGGAACAGCATGGAGCTGTGACAGGGGAGGGTCAGGTTGGACGTTAGGAAAAGAGAGTGGTCAAGCCCTGGAACGGCCTGACCAGGGAGGGGGTGGAGTCACCGACCCTTGCGGTTTTTAAGAGGCGCCTGGACAAGGTGCTACAAGATATGGTTTAGTAGCTTAGTGGGTAGTATTGGTGATAGGATGACGGTTGGACTAGATGATCCTGAAGGTCCTTTCCAACCTTGTGATTCTGTGAATCTGAAAAGGTTCTTCACCGAGAAGGTGGGCGGGCACTGGAGCAGGCTGCCCAAGAAAGTAGTCACAGCAATAAGCCTACTGGAGTTCAAGAAGCATTTGGACAACATTCTCAGACATATGATCTGATTTTTGGGTGGTCCTCTGTGGAGCCAGGAGTTGGACTCAATGATCCTTGTGGGTCCCTTCCAACTCAGGATATTCTATGATACTATGATTATACAGAAATATTTGTCCCTTGTCTGCCAGGCTCCTAGAAGCTGTTTCCAGGCAGAAGCAGTACAAAACAGTCTTTGGGCACATCCAGTACAGATTTACAAAGAGAAAATCACAGCTAGCCAACTTGATTGCTTCCTATGGTAAAAAGGTTCTGCAGATGTTGGGAGATCAGTGGATGTCATTACCTGCAAGCTTAGCAAGGCTTTTGGCACAATCTCACATCAGACTTATAAGCCAAGCTGATGAAATATGGTCTGGGTGAAGGTGGCAGAAACACCAGAGTCAGAGGGCTTTGCCCAGTGGTGCGAAGTCTCTGAAGTTCAATAAGTAGAAATGCAGAATGCTCCCTGGCATTCCTTCTAACTTTTTTCACACCTAAGTTCATGTCTTTAAGTCTGTCCTCTCAAGAAATCCCTCATGCCTACTGTGCTTGAGCCTGCCATTCTCTCAACACTTTTAAGAGAGCTGCAGCTTCTGTTATTTTCCATCATTTCTGAAACTGATTGTCAACCCCAGTGCTAAAGAAACAGTAACAGTAAAGAGCTGGAGTTGGAGATATAGGCTTCTCTCAAAAACTGTTTTTGGAATTTGATGGCCTATATCTTTTGCAGTGTAAGCACATACATTCAGAAAGCTGTAGCATGAAGACCTAATGCACATTTTTTAATCATATGAGATAGAGATACCAGTGCCCATACCAGCTTTTGCTAATGTCAGTGTTGATTTCAGCCCTACCTCATCTCCTTGGAGTAGCGAGTCAACTGCACTAAGTAAACCTCAAACCTAGGTGTGCAAATAGCATAGGGCTTCAGTTAATAACTGTTCACTTTTATTTGTAGATATCTCTTGTATGAGAATAAGCAACATTTGCTTCTTAAAGAAGGTGGAGAAAGACAAGCACTGAACAAGCTAAAGGAGCTAAAAATAGTGGTGGGTGGTTCACCTTTAGTTGCAGTTCTTGTCAGCTATAAGTATGTCCTTGATTTAAAGAGCTGCTCCTCTGGGTCTCAGGGGACAAGATAAATGATAGTCATAGGAAGGCAAAAAATATTCTGCTGTGTATCACCATGCTTAGGATCATTACCTTAAGCAGTAATGCTGGCCTGTTATGTGTACATATTTATATGGCATACCATGGGCATTAAAAACATCCCCCTGAAAGGCAGTTCTGGCTGTCTGAACACAACTCAAGGTGAACAGTGTGATCCAGAAACCTGTGCAGGCTGCGGGGATATGGCCGTATTGTGCCTGGTACCACACAAGGAAATCATTCCAAGAACAAATGAATGCAAACCAGCCAGGAATAAATATAACCTGGGAATTAGAAGAGGACTTAATTCTTAGAGTACTGAGGGCCTAGTGGTTGATATGAGGCTGCCTGAAATGATTTCCAAAATTGCACAGGACAGGACCTGACAACCAAGCTGTTCCTGATGGCTCTGCGCTGCTGTACCCCATACCTGCACCCACCAGTGCCATCAGCCAGGGTGCAGAGCTATCCCCTAGGCATCAGTCTGGAAAGGTCGTGAGGCATAAGGGAGAGAAAAATATTTAAGCAAAGTTGTCTGATTTTGACAAAAATGTCAAATCTGCAAGTATTTCTTTAATTCCTGATGTACCTTCTGAAACGACATGATAAAGCCACAAGGCTCATGAGTGCAACAGCACCTTCGTCTGGTGAAACCTCCTGGGGACTGCTCCTCTGAACAGCAGCTGCACATCCTCCCCATGGGCCATGCACACTGGGTTTGGCTGTGGGGCTCTCCATCAGTGCCTTGGCCCACCAGGAAGATCTGGAACATGAGACAAACATCTGTTTTCTGGTATTTCAATACATTTTGGAATTTGGGTGAAATGATGAGTTTTCTGATAACAAAACACAAAATTCCACTAAAAGAGATGCTTAAAAATTAAGTTTACTCAAAATGTACATTTTAAAGGCACTCTTGCTGGATAATTGTTGGTTAAACATACTCTGAAGCTGTTAGTCTACCAGCAAGCAAGGGAAAGACACTGGAGGCTTTGATCGGTGACTACCAGAGGAGAGAAATTCTCAGCAGCTGACTCTCTGAGAATCACAGCATTAGCAAGAAAAAATACTACAATATTTTCAGTTTATTTTGAATACAACAGTTCACTAGCTTTTGTGGATTATGCTTGTGGTTACAGATATAGTTTCTTCCCAGACTATTATTTCCTCATCACAACCCCCTAAAAATTATGTATTTCTACTTTGAAAGTAGAGAATATATCATACCACAAGCCAAGTGCCAAATACAAAACCAAGAAACATCTCAAAAATACCTAGTCTAGAAATGAACCAGAAGATAATTTTGGTTTTTCATTGTTTTTAGCATGCATTAGGTGTGATTTGTGAGTGACATTTAATTGCATTGCTGTCTATGGAATTAGGAAATGCTGTGCAGAACATTATCAGTTCCACAGGAAACAGATGGAAATAGGCTGTGAAAAAAAATGCTGTGCAGAGCAGACAAATGGCCTACAAAGCATGAAGGAAAAAAAAAGCCCTCTGAAATAGCACATTTGTAAGTTCTTCATATTGTTTGATTTATTTACTCCACAGTTTATATACTATAAGACTAGATACGGCTATAAGAGCTGTTGATAGCTCCTGAGAGCATTGAAATAATTGACTGATATCAGATTTAGTGCTGAAGGAAGAAACAGTTTAGTCATGCTTCATAATCAATAGTAGTCATAATTATATAGTTGCGCATTAGGTTTTTCACCTCTTTAATTTCAGCATTATTTTTGTGTGAATTGTTGACCAAAATCTAGAACTTACCTATTCGTTACTACTTTTTTCTCCCCAGTAACATGTAGCTGTGCAGCTCAGTGCAGCAGACCTTGTTGTGTTGATGCACAGTCAAATAAAGACGTAGTCACCACCCAAGGAATCAAAAATGAGATAATAAAACAAAAACAAGAGGCTGCAGGAGAGAAGGACCAGAAAGCACTAAAAGTGACCTCAGCACAACAGTGTCTGACATTAAATATTTGACCCAAAGAGCTGAACTATATTGCTGTTCTCAGAAAAATATGTTAAATAAATCTTGAGATTTGTGCTGTGTGCCATGATCCAGTTATTGCACTTAACCATCCATAATTGTTGAGTTCATTAAAAAAAAGGTTTAAGAAAGTACGGCAAGGTGTATCGCACACCCTGCTGTCCTCACAGCCTTCTCACATGCATAAATATCATCTGATGTTGGGGAAACGTTAAGACTAAAGCAGGAAACTGAAAGTCCTTATGTAAAAGCCACAAACAGTGGACCAGAGACAGCAGGTGCTGCAGGGAGAGCTCACCCGCCTTAGCTTGATACTTTGTCCCTGTTTCCAGTAGCTTTCCAGAGGGGTAGAAGACCACAGAATAACACCAACGGTCACAGCAGCCATGTCAGGAGCACGGCACAGGTGCCCTGGGGTGCGTGGTTCATGGGGCTGGGGCCACCCTGTGAGGGACAAGGCTGTTGGCTTGTTACCACCTGCTGCCTCACCTTCAATGCACAGACATTTCTCCTCCCTGCGACAGCAGGACCTTGCTGGTGCACCAGACATATGTTTGCAGACACATCTCTAAGGTGCTGCCTTGTGTGGGATGAATTCCTCCTCAGGCTTTATCGCTGCTTCACAGCCTGGGCTCCAAGTGTCAAAAGGTTCAACAGGAGCAAAGCGATGTCTAATACTCTTCATCAGGTTTTTGGTTACTGTGGTGGTTTTACCCAGCTGAGCAGTGGAGCTCCACCACAATCACTCTCTGACTCCCCCTCCTCTACAGAACAGGGGGAGAAAATGTGATGGACCAGGGCTCAAGGGTTGAGATAAGGACAAGAAGGTTGGTCACCAATTACCATCAAGGGCAAAACAGACTCAACATAGGGAGATTAATGTAATTTATTGCTATCTCTAGTGGACTAGAGCAGTGAGAAACTAAAAGCAAACTCAAAACACCTTCCCCCATCCACCCTCTTCTACCTCCTCCCCCCGAGCGGCGCAGGGGAACGGGGAATGGGGGCTGCGCTCAGCCCATATCGCTGTGTCTCTGCCGCTGCTTCGTGGTCACTCTCTGCCCCTGCCCCAGCGTGGGGTCCCTCCCACGGGATGCCGTCCTTCCCGGACGGGTCCTGCGTGGGCTTCCCACAGGCTGCAGCTCTTCAAGAGCTGCTCCAACATGGGTCCGTACCACGGGGTCCATCCTTCACGAGCAAACTGCTCCAGCACGGGTCCCCCACGGGTGGCAGCTCCCACCGGATCACCTGCTCCTGCGTGGGCTCCTCTCCATGGGCTGCACGTGGAGATCTGCTCCATGTGGTGCCCCACGGGCTGCAGGGGGACAGCCTGCTCCACCATGGGCCTCTCCACGGGCCGCAGGGGAACTTCTGCCCTGATGGCTGGAGCACCTCCTGCCCTCCTTCTTCACTGACCTTGAAGGTTGGAGGATTCTTTCAGTTCCTCACTCCTCTCTCTCTCCCAGCTGCTGTTGCACAGCAGTTTTTTCCCTTTCTCAAATCTGCTCTCGCAGAGGCACAAACAACATCACTCACTGGCTCAGCTCTGGCCAGCAGCAGGTCCCTTTTGGAGCTGGCTGGAGCTGGCTCTTATCTGACATTGGGCAGCTTCTGGAAACTTCTCATAAAAGCCACCTCTGTGGCCCCCTGCTACCAAACCTTTACCACGTGAACCCAATAGTTACAGTTCTTACTGGCACACACAGATGAAACAGGCTTCTCTGCTTGCTCTTCACAACTTAAGATGACCAAGTCTTTGGAAGGGTTGTGGGTGCCTCATCCCTCCTACAGCTGTGCCTGCATGGGCATGGACAGCACACGGACCCACAGAGTCACCAGCTGGAGCCACATACCTGCACTGCAGGATGTTTTTTCTTTGCAACTCAGGAAGAGCTTATATGCCTTCTTATTGCAACGGTGAAAATTTCTTTGCATTTTGCCTTGGAAGAGGTAGGACCCCTGCACTTTTCTGAACCCGCAGATCTTACGCTGGTGCTGCTGGTGGGTGGCAAACAGTGCTGGGAGGAGACTGCCATCTTCTGCTTTGTACATTTGGCAATCACAGGCCTCTCATCACCAGTTCGGTTCCCTAGAAATGTAGCCCCTTCCCATTTTTTTTTTTTCCTTCAGTGCATAGAGTCCTTTTTTTTTTCTGTGCAGCAGGTGCAAAGGGCTCCAGCCCTATTTGATGTCCCTAGGTCTGGATGTATTACAAAACAGCCAAGACAAGAATCCTCTGCCTTTCCCCAACTTTACAACAGCTGTAGCTCCAGGATTTAGTTAAAAAAAAAAAAAGCATATCTTTTTTTCAAAGCCTCTTTCCTATGAAGATAGAGAAAAAAATGACAGTGTAATTGCTCTCACATTTTAATTTTAGAAGTGTCGTATCTGTTTCATCTCAAACTCAGGAAGAATAAATCAGCTTAGTCCTTCCACAATGCTCCACATGGCTTGCACCATGGGGTTCGTCATTTCCAGGACACTGTTCCGAGTCCAGGACTGAAGGCATCCCTCATCTCCAGCAGCCACCCCATGCAGCCCCTTGTGCCAGCCAGCTCCACCTTCAGCAGGAACACCAGAAGACTGATAGCAACTGGAAATTGTTTTGGCTCACATTAAGCTATTGAGATGCTGAAAGCTGCAGTTTTATTTTTCCTTGTTTTTTATTAATGCAGAGTATTTATCCATCCCTGCAGCAGGAGCAAAAGTTCAAAATAGTATATATATTTTATGAGCAATATTTTTAATGCTTTTTAATAAAACAAGAAAAGAAGACTTCAGACTAGAATGTCCTTCACTAAGAAACAGTGTAAACATGCAAAAGGCTTCAGCGTAATGCAAAGCATTTTCCATTTGGAAATACTAATAAGTTTTCATGCCGTTAGCTGGATTGCTAAAATACAGTTTTGTCTAGAATAAGAGCAGCAATACAGTGTCAGTGAAGGAAAAAGACTGATTGCTTTCCTAGGCAATAAAAAGAAGAAATGTACTGCTATATGCCTAATTGCATTAACCCACTGGTCCTAGTGCATATGGGTGAAAATCATGATCAGACCAGATGTGGCTTTGGCTACAGAACAACAGTAAAAAGTTAACCCAGAACTTCCTTACTTGGCCAGTTAACTTCCCCCCGAGGTGGGAAGCTGCTGAGAAGGAGCAATGGCTTTCCCACAGCATCCTTGTCCCAGCATTGGCTATGCTGGTGGGCTCAAGAGCACTGTTTCCAGCCAGCAGAGTGTGAAGAAGCCTTCAGGTGGCTCATACTTACTCAGAAGCCCATATCGGATTGCAGGGCTCCAGGCACTGCAAGAACATAAAGAAAGCATATGGCCAGTTCTTTATCTGTTTCACAGTCCTGCTTTTAATACAGCTCAGCACACGTGTGCAAGCGGAAAAAAATACTTAAAGATGAAAAGCACTCTTTCTACAGGAAAACGTGCATGAATGGAGAAAGTACACAACAAAAATATGTTCTTAAAGCACTGTTATTGATAGTGCTAAGCATGATAGATCCTTATGGATTGTAAATGCTGACAAAAAGGCTCCAGGTAACTCTTCAGAGCAGTAATAGTGACAGTAGAATCAATAGCATCAACCATCTCCCAGTAATGCCCTTCCGCAGCATGCTAAGACTAATCCCTGATCAATCATTTTTGCTTTCAGCCTGCCTGATGCTGCCAGCCAGGCTGGACTGTAAGGTTAGCTAGACACCAGCCTAGGTCTGCATTTGGCCAAAGTAAGACAGTTATAAAAACCATAAAGCACAGAATTGCTGTCACTGAAGCACAGGTCAAGCAATGTAATGCTGAGAGAAATAGGTCCCTTCAGCCTGAAGAGAAGACAAAAGGAATGTTATTGCTGTCTTCAGTTAATGGGAAGGTGTAGAGAAAGACAATTCCTAAAGGAGCACGGTGATGGGACAGGGGGCAATGTGCACAAGCTGGAACATGGGAAGCTCCCACTAGATGTAGGGAAAGACTTTTTTTTTTTTTTTTTTTTTTAAGTGAGAGTAGTCAAATGCTGGCAAGACTTCAGGGAAAAAAAACAGAGGTTGTAGAAGCTCTGCCCGTGGAGACATTCCAAATCCAGCTGGGGTAACCTGCTCTGATGTTCCCTGCTCTGAGCAGCAGGTTAGAGCAGAGGCCCCCGGCAGTGCCTCCCCAGCCACATTATTCTGTGACTCTGATCTTCCTGTGTTCTCGGAATCAGGGAACAACCTGGGTTGAAAGATACCTCTGAAGACCTTTGATCCATGCCCCTGCTTGTGGTTATCCTCAAAGGTAAATCAGTTTGCTCAGTACTTTTTTCTTCTGAACTGTGGGCATCTTCAAGGACAGAGGTCCTGTGTTCCTGCGGCTTGGTTGCCAAGGTTGGACAACCAGACACATTAGGAAAGCAGAGGTGATTTCAGCTTAGGCCAGATGAGGCTCCTCCTGAGTCTTTAGCAAAATTAGAAAAGATTCTGTTCACCTGAAACTAATGAAAATTTGTTCTTAGCCTCTAAGTTCACCTGAGAGAATGTGCAAACCCCACCCCTCCAAAACAAAAACAAAAAGAGCTAGCACAATCACTGTAGTTATATCCGTAATAGGTTTGTCATTAAAAGGTTGTCTCCTAAAATATTAGGCGACTGACCTAGGTTTCCAAATGGCTTCAGGGTAAAGCCTTCCTCCTCTGCATTTAAGATGCCCTTCTTAACACAGAGCTCTGCACCTTCTCCTCTCCCAAAGGGAGGGGAAAGTTGCTCCACACTCCCTCTGAGGTGCAGATGAAATGGAGCTGTTATTCAGACCCAGTCTGCTCATTGTGCTTCCCTCTGCTCCTGCCTTTGGGCACATCTTTCTCCTTTCACTTCATTCTCTCCTGGATGATTAAGTTCTTTAGAAGGAGAATCTCCCCTGTCCTGAGCTTGCCAGGCTCTACTTAACTTCTCAGTAATTACAGATGACTCACACGATACTAAAACAATATCATTGCTAACTACAGAGCTAATGAGATGTTGAAAGACAGTGAAACAAGCTGCTACTGAGTTCTGCTCTAAAGCTGAATAGATTTAATTATTTTCTCCAGTCAGAAGAACTAGACTGGTTCCTAATACTGGACTAGATTATTCCAGAGGAAATCTGGGGAATGATTTCTCTTCTGCTTTACCCACCACATTTTCAAACTCCCTCCTGGCGGATTTCAGCCACCATCTCTGCTGTCCCTGCCAGCATCCTCCATCAGGGGGTGTCCACACTCCCCTCAGCTCACAGACCGTCCGTGGGGAAGACCAGCATGACAGAGACCAAGCAGTGACAAGCCCACCCACCTCCATGCAACCCCCTGCCCGTGACACCCCTGGAAGAGATTGCATCTCATGGTCCCAGCAAGCACCTAGCAGCACCTGCACTTCTCCATTGCCCATACTGCCACAAATTAATTCGTTTAATTTGTATTCAGAGTCATTCTCTGGAAACAAGTCAGCTGTTTTACTTTGATTCCATTGCCTCAGTACCAATTTTGACATTAGAACTACACAATGATTAGTGTTTTCTATACAGCATATAGGTGGTGTAATGTGGTCTCGATGCAGCACTGTGCAACAAGAAACAAGCTGGAAGAAAGAAGCAGCACAATTACGGAAACACCTCAAATGGATGAGTGGGAGGGATTAATCTTTATGCTTACAACCAAGTTGATTTAGTTTTATTATTAAACAGAAAGTACTTGTTCACTCCTGTTCTGTAATTTTGGAAAAAAAAACAATCCATACACAGAAGAGGGATTTTAGTTCCTACAAAATATTGTTTTCCTGTTAGCAGGTAGAGGCAAAGTGGATATTGTAAACGGAAAAGAGTGAATTAATAGGTTATTACTAGTCTTTTTAATGAAGTTAGTTAAAGCAGTCATTCACTCAAAATCAGGATACACCTTTAGCAGAGTATTTCATATACACATCCCTGACAGGGATGCTGTCAGGTATCTATGGGCATTTAAGAAATCTTGGAAGTGTCACAATGCTCAGCTGTCAGGCTTCAAGGATGGAGACTCCACCACCTCTGTGCAACCTGTGCCAGTGTTTGACCACCTTCACAGCAAAGAATCCTATTAAGTTTAAATGGAATTTCCTGTTTCATTTTGTGCTCATTGCCTCTTGTCCTGCCACTGAGCACCACTGAGAAAAGCCTGGCTCTGTCCTCTTTGCACCTCCCTTCAGGTATTTATACACATTGATGAGATCCATGAGCTTCCTCTCCTCCAGGCTGAGCAGTCCCAGCTCTCAGACTCTGAGAGATGCTCCAGTCCCCTCAGCATCTCTGTGGCCCTGCAGTGGGCTCTCTCCAGTCAGCCCATGCCTCCTGCACTGGGCAGCCCAGCACTGGACCCAGCTCTCCAGCTGCATCTCCCCAGTGCTGAGCAGAGGGCAGGGTCCCCCCCTCCACCTGCTGCCCAGGCTCTGCCTGATGTGGCCCAGAGGCTGGTGGCAGTCTTCACCATCATCGTTTAAAATGGTTTTGTCTCATACTCTGATGTCCAACACAATCCCCCAGTTCATCACTCTTCAACATCATGATATTCCATGGTAATTCCTCAGTGTTGTTATTCTTTATGGAAATTACTTTTAAATTTGGCATCTAGATGCGTTCTATGTGCAAGTTCCAGCCTGTAAGACCTGGAAATTAATGTAGTGTATAATACAATGTGCAATAAGCTTGTGACCTTAGTTATGAAAGTGCATTTTGATTACTTGGCTTCTCCAACTGCCCTGTGTTTACACACCACATCCCACTAACCTCTGGGGACTGGACAAAGTGGCTGCTCAAACAAAATGCAGAATACTGAAAAGGTCATGAGTGAAGTGTGGTCAAATACTATCCTTTTCTGAATATATTGAATAAGCACCCTTACAACTGCTCATTCTCATGGCAGACTGCAACAGTGAAGAACTACAGACACATTCACACAGCAAAGCCTGTGTGTGAGGAGTTAGAACCAGAAAATTCACTTCTGCTCATCTCATCTTCAGGAAGGCAGTTCCATCAAACTCCATCAGATCAACACAGGGCAACATGCACCCAGTGAGAGTTGAGAGAGGAATGGATATAATGGCATTAAAGCCCAGATCTATGTGCAACCTGCTATATGCAATTACATTTCACAGGAAAGCTCTTTGCATTGAATCTTCCCCTGAATTGCTGCTATATGTAGGATACATTTAACTACCTGAATGTGAACAGAATAGAGGAGATTTAAGCTGTTCAGAAGTCCTCCATCAAACTGCAGATGACAAGATGTGCTCACAAATTACACTTCCATACTGGGAGGCTGCTCGTCAACCTACCAGAAAATACAGCCAACAGCCAGAGACAGCACATAGCATAGTTTATGGCTACTGAAGCTTTTACAGTTACAGCTTTGTGGTACTACATTACTCACATGTTCCTCCTCTTTATGCCTTGTATTTTACAAAGGAGCCTCAAACAACTGAACAATTCCTCTTCTAACTTGTCTCTAGGAGTATTTAATGCTCTAAAATGTTTCGGTCTATTCCAGGGCTCCCTGAGCCAGGATGCTGGGCATGTCTCAACATTGCATCACAGGGCAGTCAATCTGCATCCTTGGAGATAGTTAAAAGCCATCTGGGCAACCTGCTGTATGTGGCCCTAGTAAAAATGGGGCGACCCTGATAGTTGATCAGAGTGTTGGACCAAATGACCTCCAGAGGTCCCTGCTTTCCTCAACCATTCTGTGATTGCCTGTTTTTTGTGCACATGCAAAATCTGCATGCAAAATCTAGCAGCTGCCCGTATATGCTCAGGGTGCCTGCGGAGCAGGCAGTAGCAGATATGAAGGGAACTGAGCATGTGGTGGACTTATTCTTACATTTAATCATGCCATCCTCACAGAAGGAAGAAAGAGTGGCAATAAACACTTCATGATCAAACCCAAGCATCTCCAATATGCAATATTCTGAAAAATTTAATGATGATACCTATTTATTAGAGCCAGAGAATCTCCCTAGAGAGAAAGGTGAGCTTATCAGTCTGTTGATACTGGCCACTTGCACATAAAGGACCTTTCAGGTTCAAAGACCTGGTTTCTCTGCAGGCTGCTATGGGGAAAACAGCAAAGTGGTTGAAATTGTGTAATTAATGCAATTAATCTGTAGGTCTGCAAATTCTGTTTGAATAGAACTAGTTGAAAATTGCCTTTTTTTTTTTTTTTTGTAAAACTTCTCTCCTGCAGGAAAAATGTTTTTTCCTTGACAGGAGTCAGACAGCATTATACAAACAGAAATAGAAACAGCTCCTGCTTTCCCCCTTACCCTTCTTCCTGAAGACTAAACCTTTCTTCCAGCTTAACACTAGCAATTCTTGAAAAATTATTACTGGAAGCAGGTTTGTTCCCCATTTGTTAACACTTGATAGACTCCAAATTTTGCCAGGATCTGAGAACAACCACCCAATTTTAAGAGTAAAACATTTCAAGTTAAAAGGATTGTATTTGATTATTCAATTAGAAATTACCAGCTTGTTTTCTCATATACAAAGAATAATACATAAATGAAGTCCACTTTTTCCCCATATTTTTCAATTCAAAAGAACAGAAAGGGAAAAACCTGAGAGTGTTCACCACCAAATTTTGCTTTTACTTTCAAAAAAATGAGAGAAAGTAATGAAAAACAAAACAAACTCATAAATCACAACTTTTCCATTAAAAATATTTTGACAGATCTACTCATCACCTCCAGGTTCCTCAGAACTGGAGGTAAAGGTGGATATTCAGGCTACATTTTATTACTTCAGCCTCTATTGGCCTTTTTCAATATATCTTGTTCTTTTTCATCTTTCCTCCACAAAAGGATGGTTTGCCATTGTGCCTTTAATGCAGTTTCTTTTCAGTAGCTGCCAGCCTGCCTGTTTTTTTCTCCTAGTGTCTGTGTTCCTGAGGCTTTATACCCTCCTGCTCACTAAGCGTGCAGAAACTGGAG
>VXAL01014691.1:0-21479 GCA_013399475.1 Chauna torquata | reverse complement strand
GGGGGGAGGGGAGGTGTTTTTTTGTAACATGCACTTTGAGGATTTGCATCCTCTAGACACAACTGCAATGGCACATAGCTAAACTCCTTTTGATTTCCTGGGGAATTCCAACTGTTGTAGCTTTGATTATGACAGCTAAAGCAAAACCAGCTTTGCAGATTTGCTGTAGTGATCTCAAGAGTTTCTAACTGTCAGCTCACAGTTGTGGACTCACAGCTGTGCTGTAGTGGCACAATTTCTGTGATCCTGTTATGTATAGGAGTTAATTAAAATCATTGATCTTCACAGCACATTTTTGGTGTGGAATTAACAAGATCTTCAGTATCAATAGGAAAACAAAACCAGTGATGTCTTCAAACTTCCACAAAATCCTTTTAAACTGCTAAGCCCTTTGCTATGGCATTCATGTGCTCGCTCTGTGGAGTTTGAAGCACAGAGAAAGATCAAATCTGTCTAAGCCACCAATTCATGGAGGGGTATCTAAAGTGAAGCCACAAAGCTGGTTACACTATTAGACCTGTATATGTAGCAATGTACTGACACTCTGCAAATCCGTAGTTTATTTAATGTTTAGCATTTTAAAAATCTATGAATAGCTTATTAGTCTCTTCAGTTCAGCAGATAGTGGATTTGGATGTCTGTTAGCGTTCATAAATGAAGCCAGAGCAATGAAAAATGTTTTTTTTCTGACGGTCAAATAATCTTGCAGATATGAGAAGAAACTGATTGATTTCTGTATGGTATCTACACCAGATACCACATGAAGACTAAGTCTGCATATCTATTTGTATGCATCCACAGAAGCAGATAGTGATACTTGCATCAATACTGGGAGCTACCAGGCTGAGACAGGACATTGGTGATCCATATTGAGACTCTGATCAAAGTTTGAAACTGGAAGCAGAAAATTATTTTCTGTCTGACACTCTCTTCCAACACCTTTGTCTGCCTGGAGAAAAGTATAACTGCTGCCTCGATGGTTGTGCTTTATTTAGGTGGTGTTGTGGTCTGTGGCGTCAAGATTTTTATCTTGAAATACTATGGATAAACTAAGTAATTAGGTCATGACATGACAAGGGGAGGTGAAAACACAAACAAAGGTTTTTTTCAGTAAGAGTTGTGTCTTTGAAGAAAGTTAGCTCACAGTATGTAAAGTTGAATATGATCAAATATTTGTGAGACACAACACAGCTTATTTGCGATGTTGAAGGAGGAGTTTGAATTGCCCAATGCACTGGGGTGTTGGAGAAGGATCACTGGAATCTGCTGATGTGAGTTACACTATTCTTTTGTAGGGAAGCCCATTTACTACCAGTTAACTAAGAAAATTGATGTGGCATGTGGATGTATTTTCACATTTTGTGGAATAAACTAGGGTGTTGCTGGACAGAAGCAAAATTCTGAGTGCAGGGGCTCTTGCTGCACCATGTTGACGGTTTTAGGCTCACCACCTTAAATGCGCACCTTGTGAAAGAATACGTTCTGACAGGATTTATTCCTTCTTTATTATTATTATTTATTTTAATCAAAATGAAATTGGTTCAATGGCATTTCCTTTCCTTAGTAGGCAAAATTTTGAAACTTCAGTGCCTCAGATTAGGCACCTAAGTGAAGTGACTTCACTAATGTCATGGTTTTGGCTGGGGCAGAGTTAATTTTCTTCATAGAGGCTCACACAATGCTGTGTTTTGGATTTTTGATGAAGATAATATTGATGTTTTAGTTGCTGCAGAGCAGTGCTTACACAGAGCCAAGGACTCCTCAGCTCCTCATGCTGCCCTGCCAGCGTGGAGGCTGGGGGTGCACAAGGAGCTGGGAGGGGGACAGGACCAGGACAGCTGACCCAGACTGGCCAGAGGGACATCCCATACCTTACGGCGTCATGCTGGATGATAAAGCTGGGGTGGTTGGCCGGGGTGGGGGGGCTGCTGCTCGGGGACGGTCTGGGCATCGGTCGGTGGGTGGTGAGCAATTGCATGGTGCATCACTTGCTTTGTATATTCTTTTATTATTATTATTATTATTATTAATTATTATTATTATCATCATCATCATCATCATCATTATTTTCCCTTCCTTTTCTATCCTATTAAACTGTCTTTATCTCAGCCCACGAGCCTTTACTTTTTTTTTTCCTTCCGATTCTCTCCCGCCATCCCACTGGATGGGAAGTGGGTGTGATCAAATGGCTGTGTGGTGCTGAACTGCCTGCCGGGTTAAACGACAACAACTAACAGCTCTGGATGAACTGCATCTTTGAAAATAAAGCAAACTTGAATTTAAAGGTGTTTGACATGAAATTTCTTCCTTATTAGCGGAAGCACCACTCCTGAGAGGAACCTCCATGCCTGGTCTTCTATGGGACACAGTAACCACTGTCTGCATCTTAATCCAAAGCAAAAGGACAGCTGGTCTGATGGTTCCCGTAATACAGCTGGTGGCATTTCCACCATGGCACACTGTGGCTGGGGCACAGTGGCTCTTCTACAAGGACAGCAAGCTTAAACACTTCTCAAGGCAATTTTCAGTGATGGAGACTTAGCCATGTCACAGATATATTGTTCACCTCCTCTCTAGACTGACCATTTCCTGCCTGCAGCCTCTACACCTTTCACCGTATTGGTCATTTAAATACTTATCTGCAAAACTGCCTCATATCACTAATCCTCCTCCGATTATACATGTCTACATTTAGATTTAAGTCTCTTCCTTCGCTGTTCTAAGTTAACAACACCTATTCGTAAGGTTTTCTAAAATTGTGTCATAGGTATGGCTGTCTTTTTGAAACCTTTTCCACCATTCTTACGGTACACAGGACACAACATTCTCAGCAATACTTCAGTAACTATCTCAGTCAGTTACCAAAAATTGGTAAAAACAGATTTTGGCTTTGACTTTGTATATTTTTTTCCAACATTCTCTTTTTCCCCTACACACAGATTCACTTTGGGTGCTTGTGTTCTCATTGGAGCCACTGTCTTCCACAAGATAGTGGAAAATGAAATTGTTCCCTATGTGCTTGGCTCCTGGATTCATGACTTTCTACTCAGCTGCATTAAAATGAAAACTTATTGAATTCAGCAAAAATTTGAATGCCCCATTCTGTATAATTTTTAATTGGAGAGTGCACTATGTAAAGATTATTTTATGAAAAAAGTTACGAATGCAATTAAATATATTCAGATAAAAATTCCATGCCAGGCCCTGAGGTGCTTTACTTTAGTTTATTAATACAACACTGCTCAACCACTGCATGTGGTTGAGCAGCACTTTTTGAAATGATTTCTATGTAATAATGGGCAACTTCTGCCTTGCATGAGCTTCCACTACATTGGGAATTGCATACGCACTCCTCACAAGGTTGAACTTAGCCCTGACTATATAGGACACAAACTAAAATCTAATACACCTTCCTAAGCATGAGAAAAGTTCTCAAGAGAAATCAAAGCCCTCTTCATTTGGCAGAACTGCTTTAGCGAAGGGCTTTTCATTAGCAGGATGAATTTACCTTTTTTCCCTTTTTCTTTTAAAATAAATACTCAGGGGAATTACCAAAATCCTTTGTTACATGTTGTTTCATTTATTCACTTTCTTAAATTAAAGTGTGTAACTGGAACAAATCAGGTGACATGTCAAGCTTTAGCTTCAGTAGACTTCTGCCAAAATGCTGTTGTTAAAAATAAGAAAGCTTTCCATGTGGACTCTATGGGAATGGATATTTTTTCCTCTGTAGAGACAAAAAGACTATCTATAACTCAGTTTTTTTCCTTTGCCAACCGTTATGGTAAACATTTTCTAATCAGTGAACAAGTCTATATGGATATCTCACCATAATAACGATCCTTGGTGGGTGATTTTGTAAAAGGTTTATTATTAAGTTCATGCCTACATTAAAGTTGATGACAGTTATTGAGGTTTCTGTAAGTGTCTCTCGTATCCTGGGTTATATTCTCCTGCACATAATTTCCATTTGGATTTGCCCTGATACCAAGTTGAGAAAGGAAATGCATGAAATGATAGCTTACATTAACCAGGTGCAGAGTTTACTCAAATCACTCAGTAGTATCTTTTATTTTTCAGGCACTGAAGATGGCTGAATAGGAAGTTATTACTTTTTTTTTTTTTAATTAAATCAATACACATTTAGAAACATTGCTAGTCGTTCCAGTATTTGTATGGAATTAGTAAAAAATGTTAGAGCAAAATGTGTAAATGTTGCATTGGTTGTGTTTACAATGCCAGTATTTATGCCCATTAAGAAAACTCATCATATGCCCTTATGGGCTACACATACCACCGCCGGAGAACATATATTCCAGGAGCAATAACACATTACATTAGATAAGAGAGTTTAAAAGCCCAGTCTGTGAGAGTGTTTCTGCACATGGTATGCAGAAATAATGCACGGTATGCAGTGCTCACCTGCCTAACCTTCAGCCAGCAGCTTCCCCTGTCACCAGGCACAGGTAGCACTGAGGCGATGTGGACATCTCACTGTGTGTTTTGTGCACAGATTGCTGCTAGCACTCACAGGTCAGAGGTTTGTTTAAGCACATGACACTCAAGCCAACAAAGAAGGACAAGTCTGAAGTGCCAAGGTGCAGCATGGTGGGCAAGGGCTGGGGTGGAAGTATGCAGATGATGACCACCATGGAGCCAAGTCCCAATATCTTCCTCTGCCTTCTCCTGTCTCTGCAATCCTGTGAGCTGGGGCGTGTTTACATGTCCAGCAGCTCCTCCTGGCTGCTTGGGGCTCCTCTGGGACTGGAGCTGAGCCACCTGGACAGGCTCTTCTGCAACATTTACCCTTCTTTCAAGGGCTGCTGGACTGTGCCATGGTTGGCCCTTGGCTGAGATGGTGTGTTTGTTAATTCAGATAAATGCCATGTATTTCACAGGGGTGCTAGGATGATAGGGCTTGTCTGCATGCACACTGTGCCACAACATTAATAGTTTCAACAACAGCCACACTGAAATGAGTTAAATTCTGTTCTGATCTGGCACTTCTGATCTGTTGAAATAACTGTTGAAAATGCTGCATCTAAATGAGGACACTGCTGCTGTCATCGCCTCTGGCCATTATTGGCATAAAGAAAAAGTGACATTTCATGCTCTTCAACAGATACTCTGTTTTCAGGGAATGGCAGGCCTACTCTCCTACCCAAAAACTAAAAAAGGATCTGCTTGCCTGTCTACCTTACTGTGTGCCCATGTAAGCCCAGGGGTACTCTCCTAGGGCTGCCAACGGCATGGAGCTCAGACACTTGTTGCCCCACCATCTCTGGATGCTGTAGTCCATGGTCCCAGCACTCTGCCTGATGAGTCATCTGACCCAGTAGAACACATAAGCGTGGCCATGGAAGTCATTCTTTCCATCACTTACAAACATGGAGATGCTGCTGGGTTTCATGGTGGCATTCTGAACTGGCACTCTGACCAGGGTGGTTTGTTAGTGCTGACAGATAAGGAAATTTCCAAACACAGAAGCCAAGAACAGATGCAATAGATAGGCTTTTATATCCTGACATCCACATTAAATGTACTGCAGAAGATTATGGTGACAAGTAATAGCATCACCCTAGTATTTCACTGTGGATTTCCAATGACCGCAGCTGCAGAAGCTAGAGACAGGGCTGGTTCAGCCATAGGAAACCCAGAAGATTGCTATTTCCATGTGAGCACAGAGAAAGGAAAAGAGCAAATGTGGGTTGCATTTGGAAAACAAACAAACAAACAAACAAACAAACAGAAATACTTTAAATTTGAAATGCTGGCAGTTACAAATTCTACCATTTGAGGGGTTAAAACTATTTGAAGCAGATCTCCAACAGAAAGGCACATGAACTGTGGAAGGGAACGTGTAACATCATGATGGAGAGAGAGAGAGAGAAAGAAAAAAGATAAGTAATAAAGTGTAAGGACTTAATTAAATGAATAAAGTAAGAGAAAAACACTAACCAAGAAACCCATCTCATTGCCAAATGCATGCTCTTCTTTTGTAATTTCTTAAAGATTTTCCAAAGTCCTTCAAAATTTCTGTAATCTTTACACTGTCACCCTCTTCTCAGATAATTTACCTCAAGAGGCATGGACAAGGGGTTATACTGATTTTCTTCTGACTTGCTATCAATAGCTCAAGTTTTTGCAATTAACTAATTATATAGAAAATTAACCTGCTCACCTGAAAAGAAGAGAAGACTTCAGATTTGACTCATTAGAATCATTGTTTTTTTCTGAAGGAAATTGTGCTGCAAATATTAAATGAAATTCATAAGGGAAGAACCAGATCTATTGAATAATTAACTTAATAAGTATCACGCTCCTATCAAATGTATTCCCACTGCAAACTAATCTTTCATAAGCCTAATGCATCTTGTCTTCAGTGTACAGCACAACAGTGGCAGCAGATGTTGAAGAACAGGTATAGCGCTTGAGTGCAGTGATGTAATAAAAATAGTTTAAAAGTACTTGAAACAATGAAGATGAGCGTTTGCTTGCCTGCTAGAACATACCTTGTTCATCCCCTGGATACTGTAATCAGAAGGCAGAGAAGAACAGGGAAACAAATTGCTGGCAATGACTTTTTTTCAGGAATGAATTCAAAGGTCTGTTTTATCTTGAAACGAGCAGCAGCTCTAGAGTGGCTGCACTGTGTATCTGTAACTACTGCTCTCAGAAAAAGCGTGGAGTCCTGGGTGGTTATGATAGCAGATACTTTAGTGAACAAACAGAAAAATCCACCAATGTCCAGTGCTCAGGGATACTTCTGCTTCGTAGGTGGATGCCGTTACAGTTACACAGAGGGAAACATGCAATGGCACAGCCCCCACCAACTGCCCCCCTCTGCTTGAGCTGCGTGCTCCAGCTCAGGCTGCCCTCAGCATCGCAGAGATTTCCCTGAGCAGGCAGGCTGGCTTCCCATCGCCCCCGCAAAAAAAAAATGCCTTTGCAGAAGAACCCATAAACCGATGACATAAAATTCAAATGTATTAAAAGCAGCTGTCCTTTACTTTCTGAAACTGCATTTGCAAAGTCCTTGAAAGCTGTCTATCAGTGTTTTAGTCCCTTTCTTTATTTACCTGTCATTTTAGCAAGACTCTGCTAGGCTGTGAGATACCTGCAGTGCTCAGAAGCAGTGATTTACTGCAGCTAGTCCCTGACTCACACATGCATTTCTGTAGAGCACTTCCAGGCAATCTGCAGAACTGTGGCTGTCACAGCCCTGAAGACACCCATCACTGTCAGCAATGGTATTCCTGTGCCTACTCAGGTTCAAGCCAATGAAAAAATTTCAAAAAGCTCTCTGACCAAATCAGAACAAAGAATAACTAAACCTAAGGAGCTTTTGGAATTCTGCATGACTCCTTTCCTGGTTGATGGGTTTTCTTTGATGTACAGTGAATATAATTTTTAAACAATTCAAAAAACTAAAATGTTAAGAAAAAATGTAACAACAATAAACCAGAGACAAGTTTTTAACAGAGCTTCAGAAATGGACAAATGAAGGAAGGGATACTTCCAGCTACTGAAGGTAGTAGCTGCATACAGGGACATACAATAGAGCACGTGTATCCACAGTGGAGATTTCATTTTATTTCCTCCTGTGTTATACTCTTGCAATGTAACATTGGGATTTGAGAATTAATTTTAAAAAAGAAGTTGGCAGTCCAAACCTGACAGGGCTCTAAGAAAGATTAAAATAGAAATACTCTACTTGAGAATTTAACTACAGTCTAGGGCACAATTAGTGAGCAAATACACCATTAATTGAAAGGATCAAGGGCATAGCAGGACTATTATAAGAGGACTGACTGTAGTAATGTCACAGTTAACTGAGTGACTATTTGCCTGCACTTGAATAGAGAGCAGAACTAGTAATTAATTACTTGTATTTCCATTTTCCTCTGGAGCTATGCCGTTTCCCAACTGCACTGATCACTCTTTAAAATATACTATTTCTTGGACCTGGACTGTTGGAAATGATGTTTCAGCAGTAAAATTTCTGATTCATTGTTGGCTGTATTACATCCCCTTCTCTGAAACACAGTTTGGTGAATAAACTGAGTACCTGTGGAGAGAAACAGGAAGAATATTCATCACTGGGATGTCTCTGAGTCAGAGCTCAATTCGAGAAGCTTCTTTGGTACGCATGAAGAAATGTTTTGCTTCCTTTCTAACAGATTTATAGAACTATGATGTGTCTTTTTACTGCTAAATACATTTCAACGCACATCCTCCACCGCAACATCCGTTGACATTTATGTGTCATGTATCCCCCACTCCAACCACCTCTTCCCCTCACTTCAATCCAGTAAAAAAAAAAAGAAAGCTGCTTCCTTTCAGGTTAGACTAAAACAGTTCAGTATTTTCAAGGTCATTTCAAGTAATGTTTGTTTCATAAATGTCTCTGAATATATTAGTTTTTTGTCTTGCTTGAAGAAATTCTATGAAGAAAATTTTTTAATAAGTGAGGAGCATGACACTATCTTCCTGGGGATTTTTAAGGCAGTTTTAAGGAACTGTTCAAGCAAAGAACAGGAAGATATATATATGTTAACCTCCCAGAACAAATGGTTTCCAAAAAGGTCGTATTGCTGCAAGTCATGACATTATGAGCCTGATCTCATGAAGCTGCTATAAACTGGCCTGCAGTCACATTTGTTCCTCTCTTAAATCAAGACTGAATCTCCTTTGCAGGCATAGCGTTACGGAGTAGCTGTCGGGTGAGGCTCCTGTGCCCTGTGTTACATCCAAAGTGAGACAAGACAATCACCGTGATCTCTTCCAGAAAAAAAAAAAAGAAAGAAAGAAAAAAAAAAAGAACAAGAATTTAAATGGATGGCAGTTAGATACTTATTTTTCTCTTGGTCTGTTCTCCTTATGGCTTCTGCTGCCTCTATCCGCCAGCTTCGACAGCTATGTCCTTCCACTGGGCAATACAAATACTTCCCTGATGAGAAGTACTGGTGACTTCCACCATTTGATTATGCATTTTGAGAGATGCACCTCCTTCTGATGCTTTTGAGCCTCCCACCTGCTTTACTGGGGACTGCCTTCAAAAACCACCTCCCGCATAGGACAGCTCAGAGAATGAGAGGAATGAATACAGTTTACAAATGCACCCAGGAGGAGGTGTAAGACAGACGCAAATGTATGCATCTCAGTCAAGAATGCAGTGCCTTTGACACAAGAGCAAACAGCAGACTCCTAGACATCTACGTAACTTTCTGGGAAAAACCACTGACGTCAAATAAACTTGTAGCTGGTGTTCAGTGATATGAGCTTTTGTTGTTTGCTTTCTTGAGAGTAGCCATCTTACAGGATTTTTGGATGATAGCTTAATGGATTCTCTTTTTAAGCATCAAATATTATGGATTGCTGTATCCACACTAAGGAAAGGACACACACTGTCCTCAACTCAGGGCAGTTCTTTGCTTAGCTTTCCTGATGGATTTGGCTTAAAGTATGTCATTGGTCTGAGATATCTGCTGAATTTGAGCTCAGCTTGTCCTATGTGGGCTGCATGATCACTTGAGGTCCCTTCTGGACTTTTTTGGTCTGTTCTTACAGCACTAGATGAGAGTCATCAGCCCCCAAAGGAAATCAGCAACTTGTATATTACCAGTTTTAGTATTCCATGGTATGATGAAGTGGTACTCATCACTTATTTCCAAGATAAGGGACTCTGATCCCATCCAAGAGCAAATCCACTCTTAAAGGTGTAATTGCTGTTAAAACTCTCTGGGCAGACCCAAACAAAACAGTTTATAGATTTATAGAGGAAGTAACCACTGTTTTTGACTTGTTCATTTGTTTTTAAATTTGTGCTTTTCCCATAGTAATAAAATAGGAAACATTTTGCTTTCTTTGTGGGTGCCCCTTAACACAAAGGGCTTCCCTGAACTGTCAGCTGTGTTGGTGGACCTGCAGCAAGACTTGGATATGATTATTTCTCAGTGAGTTCAATCTCTTCTTTCTTTTCTGCTGGTCTCCCATTGGAAAGCACTCACTTCCAAAGGTGATTTTGCAAGCACTTTCAGAGACCCCAGTCACAATCTGGGCCCCTTTTTTTTCATGGGACATTTCCCCAAATCTGTAGAATTTAAGTCTCAGCCTCTATGCCTCAGGTTTTACTCGTAAACTCTGCAAGAAAGCATTGCTCATACATTTCATTTATGCTCAGAGACTGCAACTCACTAATTCAGTAATTCTCTCAGCAGTGCTCTTATTTTTTAGAAATGTTTACTCTATTTCCTTTATGCATCCCAAGCTTTTTTTTTTTCACCTCTACCATCAAATTAAGAGCGGGCACAGATCCAGCTGGTGACTTGCCACTGACTTTTTCAGCATCTCTGCCATCCTCTATCTGCTCATTAGGCCTGCACATTGGTTACATGCTGACCTGTATTTACATATCATATTTGCCATCAGTTTACCTGATAGTCCATACAATCCATTTTTAACTTCTATCTGTGTTTATCACATTCACACCTTTTTGGGGAGAATACCTGTATACTTGCCCTAAAAACAGAGAATAGTGTCTGTCCTTGTAATTTTTACTAAGAAACCCTACTAAAAACACCCTTATTTGGTGATCTCCTCTTAGCAAAAACCTGGAGCTTATAAGTATTACACAGTTACCTCTATTTGCCAAATCTGTAATCTCTCCCAAGCGACAACAGATCTCTCCTAGATGAAACCAGATCAGCTGACGTTGACACCTGCCTTCCACAATCCATGCTGGCTGGGAATAGGACTGGCCCTATCTCTGTACTACTACTCTCTCTGTAGCCTGTATTAGCTTGCTTATTAATTAAACACTGCTGATATCATGTCACCTGGTGTATGGCTGAGGTTCATCCTCTCTGACTAATAAAATGTTCCTGGCTATGGAGTTTCCTGACATTGCTGGATTAAGTACAGGTTAGTACCTAAGAGGCACAGCTCTCCTGGTTCAGCCCATTCAGAGTTCCTGCATTCAGGTTTCTGGGCCTGTTGAACTGAAATGTTCAGGAGAATTTTTTTAGTGCACGCCTTGACTAAAAAGGGTTGGAGAACACTTCACCATTCTGCTTAACATATAGAGATCTTCCTGCTTTTTCAAGTACAGAAAATAAATATTTATAGTTCCTGCCTGTCTGAACCATGACTAACAGAGTCTTATTTCAGTGCAATAATTTGTCTACAGTGCTTCTAGGAGAAGCACTGTAGAGGGAGGGGAGGAGGGGGGAAGAAGGGGATCATGAAAGACCTACAGGGGGAGAGAGAGAGGAAAAATGAGTAGTTATTAATCTATGAAATCATCTTTTCTAACTACGTGGCTTCTTACTGCTGCTGTCTGCTGTTTACAGCAACAGAACATTAATTTACCAGACACGTTTTGTATTTCCCCAGGTTGTATTTTGTCTGCTAAGAGAAGATGTCCATATCTTGGCACTGTATAATCCAAATCAGATTTGCTTGAGATAAGGATTTGTTATTAAGGTTAGAAGCCTTCTTTTGCACAATTAAATGAGAATTGTTTTGTGCACATTAAGGTTTGTGATGTTGGTTTTTGACACAAAATATATTTCTATTTCCTTGCTTTCCTGTGTACACTGTTCAGTTTTAGTTGTGTGGACATGGAAAAATGAAGCAGGAAAATATTGGTGCTGTAAGGGACTAGATTATTTCCACTCTTACATTAACATTTTTATCTATCCTGTGGTTACTCTTTGTACTAAGCTTGAATCAATACAAATACCTAGGGAAAGAGATGAAAAAGATCAAGTGAAATTAATAAAATACAAAAATTCATGTGGCTATTTGGACATATAAGAATAGCAGGTCTCATTGCTGAGGTTGTTTTGGATCAGTTTCTAAAGTAGAAGTCCCACTGGAAATAATTACGACTTCCTTAACTGTATGATAATGAGAAATAACCACGAGCTGAAGTGCTGGTTTTGGGCTAGTTCATGACATCTCAAGGTATTTTAAATATGGAATAATGTTCTCCCTTGATACTGAAAATTCTTGCAAGATTATACATTTCTCTGTATACTTTTCTTTCTGTGAAATTGAGACTCATTTCTCTTATTTCAGAGATTCATGATCAGGTAAATACTCTGTCTTGCTCTGATTCTGGTGCGAAAATGTCTTTTTTTGGATAGGCATAGTATAGTTTTCACATATTATCTGTTTTATAATCCAGACTAGTCTGCCCAGTGTCCTAAAGCACAGGGGTTTACGGAACCAACATTTAGCACGGTCATATACAATCAGAGAATCATTTAGGTCAGAAAAGACCATCAGGATCATCAAGTCCAACCACCAATCCGACCTACCGAGTCCCATCACTAAACGATGTCCCTTAGTGCTGTGTCCACACATCTCTTAAATGCCTCCAGGGATGGGGACTCCACCACTTCCCTGGGCAGCCCATTCCAATGCTTGACCACCCTCTCCACGAGGAAATTCTTCCTAATGTCCAATATAAACCTCCCTGGCATAACTTGAGGACGTTTCCTTGCGTTCTGACACTTGTCACCTGAGAAAAGAGATTGACACTCTCCTTGCTGCAACCTCCTCTCAGGTAGTTGTAGAGAGCGATGTGGTCTACCCTCAGCAAGCTTTTCTCCGATCTGAACAACATGAGTTCCCTCAGTTGCTCCTCATATGTCTTGTTTTCTAGTCCCTTTGCCAGCTTCATTGCTCGAGCAACTCAGTATCCTTCTTGTAGCGAGGGGCCCAGCACTGAACACAGTATTCGAGGTGCGGCCTCACCAGAGCCGAGTACAGGGGGACGATCACTCCCCTAGCCCTGCTGGCCACACTAGTTCTGATACAAGCCAGGGTGCTGTTGCATCTGGGCGCCCTGCTGGCTTGTATTCAGCCGGCTACTGACCAATACTCCCAGGTCTCTTTCTGCCGGGCACCCTTCCAGCCACTCTTCCCCCAGCCTATACCACTGTTTGGGCAGGCACAGCCAGTTTCTCCAGAAGAATGCTGTGGGAATCAGTGTCAAAAGCTTTACTAAAATCTAGGTAAACAACATCCACAGCCTTTCCCTCATGTACTAAGTGGGTCATCTTGTTATAGAAGGACATTTGGTTAGTCAGGCAGGATCTGCTTTTCATAAATCCATGCTGGCTGCATCTGATCACTTGATTGTCCCATATGTGCGATGTGATGGCATTCAAGATGATCTGTTCTATAATCTTCCCTGGTATTGAGGTCAGACTGACAGGTTTGCAATTCCCTGGATCCTCCTTCCTGCCTTTGTAGATGGGTGTCACATTTGCCAGCCTCCAGTGAACTGGGACCTTCCCAGTTAGCCAGAACCGCTGGTAAATTATTGAAAGTGGCTTGGTGAGCACTTTCAGTGGTATGGTCATAATCTCTCTAGAAATGCTTCAGTTTTATTTGTTTGATTTCCAATTAATTCTTAGCTTCAAAGACACCTGTTTACAAATATTTTTCTTGGTAAATGTTGCACTGGGCAAAAGCCAAAACGCTGCTCACTCCAGCTTTCCAGTGAAAAAGCTCTACTGCAGGACACCACTGACCACTTATGGGTGTCAGAGGGCTTAAAATTGTGCCTACCACTAAGCATATCTTCAAGTGATATCACCAATCTAGGTGCCTTTCTCTACTGCGGACCATATTTATTTCTTTTAACTTTCATTACTTTTTCCTTGCTTCTTACACAACACTGTATGCACAGGACTTTTTCATTCCATATTTTGCTGCTTCATTTAGATTTAGTGCACTCTTACTCCTATCAGTGGCTATTCCATGTAGTGCTCACTTGCAGTGTGGCACAGCAGTAGAACTGAAGGAACTAGGAGATCAACCAAACCTTTCTGTTATACAGAATTACTTAAATAAGTTGGATTTCTTAATTGTCATTTCTGTTATCTTCTTAAATATGCCCTTCTGAAAGACACATAGATATTCTCCTTCTAATAACACTTTCCTTTTTACAATCCAATCACTATAGAAGGACTCTCAGGGTCTGTAGGAAATGGAAAACTCCTGTAGGAGTTCTCTTGAAAGACTACACTGGCTTGGCAAAGCTGTTTTGGTGTTGAGTGGATGCAATTGTGAATGTTGGCATCGAGGGATGAAACCAGTGTGCTTAGAGACTGATATGGAGTTAATTTATTGCAAATAAGATATACCCTCCAGGTACATATAATAGCATATGCCCTTTAGACTGCATATACTTTTCTGTATATTTTTTTCTGGCATTCAGAGAATCTCTTGGTTTTACAGCACTAAAATCATTGGTACAACCATTTCTGCATGATTTTGCAGATAGCTGTAGGCTTTCATCACTGTTAGTATCAGTTACTGAAGTGAGTGAAACAAGCACTCTGCAGCAGTATTTTCACATCCTGCATGCATATGTATGAGCAAAGACTAAATAGATTAGAACTTCTCAACCTCGGAAAGAAAAACATAACACTGAGAATATGATAGCAGACTATAAAGTCAAAAATGACACAGAAACAGTGAATGGGGGATGGCTTACTTATTATTTGCTTAACAGAAGAAGTAAGGACCCCAATCAATTCACCAGGTAACATGTTCAAAAGAAAAACAAGAGAGTATTTTTTCATCCAAATGTTGGGCAAACATCTGTCATGAATGACATTATGTAGTTGTTCTTGCCTTGGGGTAAGTGATGGACCAGATGTCCTCTTGATGTTCCTTTTCAATCCTGTTTCCTGTGATTCTATATTTAGGTAGCAGAACTCATTGGCATAAGCTTTAGCAGTTGCCATTTATAAATGGGTTCAAAGAAAAATTAATGCATAGAATAAAAACCTACAAAGAACTGTTAATCACGACAGTCTGGGTGTGATCTCTGGCTCAGCCTGGTGCTGGGGGAGGTGTTGCTCTGTATCCACCCGGCTACTTGTCTTTTCCCTCGAGGTACCCACTCCTGGCTGGGCATGTGGTGTGTGCTGTACGCTGCCTCTGCACAGAAGTGCAGATCCTTCTGTATCCTCAGCACACCACAGAAAGTGAGGGAACATCTCTTATTGCTTGCTTCTGGAAAAGACTCTTTCAAAAGGAAACAGGGCCAGCGTTCAGCATATTTGCAGCTAAACAGTGCATCACTCTGTGTCTGTGACAACAGTGAAGCCAAAACTACTTTGCTCAGGGAAGTTTCCAGAACAAGCTTGGAATCCGGCAACAGAACAACAACTGGTGGGATGCAGTTTCAGTCCAACACTGTGGAGTTAATAGCCAACAATCCTACCAGTGTACATGGCTAGTCTTTGCAGGAAAACATCGACATGGTGAAGAATATAAGAATTCCATGCAACTCTGCCAGCTACCTTGCGTTGTCACCCATAAAATAGCAGGGTTTTTTTGTAGAACCATATTTGATAACTAAGATATTTCTTGTGACAGAAAAAGCTAGTCTAGTAATCCAGTACAGCAAAGTTAGTGGCAAATTAAGACTGCATCCCCTACCAAAACAGTACTGGGTAGCCACAACACGCAACAGTCCATACTGTCACATATATTCAGGAGGTATAAAATGTCACAAAGCTGAGTAATTTCTCTGATTGTCTTCTTTCTTTATGGTGTTCAAAACTGCCATACCTATATTAGCCAAATAGTGAAATTGTGAAGCTGTTGGAAAATTTTCTGAAGGATGTGACACGACAAACTTGGTTTAGCTAATTAAAAAGCCAGATGAGATATTCTTTGTGACCTGCATCTTTTCCAAATCTGCTTGCAGGAATAAAGCCAGATGATCCTTTCAGGAAGGGAAGGGAGCTGGAAGTTCAGCAGAAAGCCACCGGCACTGTTGGTCACTGTACCATAATGGTGAGCCCCAGCTCTGCGAGTAGGTATTGCCCAAAACACCAGTCCCTCATTCCAGATTTTAACCATGACTTTGAACTTCCCCATGGGACCCAGGCAGGATGGCTGTCTCAGCACCTGCGTGCTGACTGTCCTGTGCAGCTGGGCCTCTTCCATCCAGAGACAGGCTTGAAACTAAATTAATCTGTGGTGGCTCCCTTCCTGCACAGCCGAGTACCACTGCATCCTTCCCAGGGGATTTCAGGATTACAGGCTCCTTACAGGGCACATGCGGGTGCTCAGGACTGCTTCCTGAGCTGACCTGTCCCTCAGGCATTGACCTGTGGTGCCAGGCATTTGCCGAAGGGCCCCTCCGCACAGCCCTGGCAGCTGGGACTGCTGGTGGCTCTGAGGCCCATCAGAACCAGCATTCACCTCTGTGCTGCAAAGCAGGCTGGAATTACTGTTGTTGGCCTTCTCTGAGGAAAAGATGACCTACACCCCAGGAGCCTGATGGAAAGGGGAATACCATACTGCAGTCTGCTTGCAAAGATTTTTAATAAATCTAATGAGGTGATGCTACATAAAGCTGATTGTGCTCTACAGTGCAGCACTTGAGCAGCATGCTGGGGTGAAGTGAGGAAATAATTCAGTAACAACAAGCCCGTTAGCATGGATGGCTTTGGTACACACCTTGGAGAAAAGTGTGACATGAGAGTATAAAAACAGACCATGGTGAAGTGCAGCTTGGGCTTCCTGAAGGTATATCATTCCAGATTAGCATATTATTATCAAGGAAAGCTTTGATAATGTAACTGTTTTGCCTAGGTGAGGAAAATTCAGTAGATTAATCTGTCTGAATTTTTATGAAACATTTAATAAAGCACCAAACAGGAAATAATCCATTGAAACAGAATAATATAAGATGTTGTAAATTGACTAAGAAACTCACTGAAAGGGAAACAGCAAGAAGTACTGAATGGGGATGGCTAGGCGAGTGGCAGGGTAGCACTGGCACCCTCCAGGCCAGCCTGGAACTTTTGCTTGTTCATTAATACTATTGTCCCCAACGTGACTGCGCACAAAGTGAGGTGACAGTGTACAGAGGGAAGCACAATATCGGGGTATTGACAGGAGCTGAAGATTTTCTTGGTGTCCAGAAACCCACTGCCTTAAATACCAGAGCATGGGAGGTGCAGCAGGAAGCCCAGTCAGCAGTGCAAGGGGTCACTGCGCTGCCCAGCCGGTGCACCAGGCACAGCCAAGGAGGCAGCAGCTGCAGAGCAGCACCCACCGCTTCGCCGCAGGAATGTCCCACACAGCGTGTGCCCAGCAGGCCCCTCAGACAGCAGCGGAGTGGCTGAGTACCGTCCGTGACAGGGGAGATGCTGTTCGTACCAAGACATCAGCAATGTCCAACATTGCAAGGGCTACAGCTGATCTGAGGCTCATCCATTGCTTACCTAAACCTCCTGTTTTTCTCTGGAGATCTCGCAAGAATGGACGTTCCTCTGAAATGCCCAGGCTTCTTCTACTAATAGTACTGGCTTATATTCAGGGCTGAAAAGCAAAATAAACCATAGATTTGTATTCAAAAATTCCAGCATCTCAGAAAATATTTGGCTGAAGTTCAGCTCTGCAGATGAGCAAAAGATGTGCTGCTCTCCCAAAACAGGCTCATCCATCCTTGCTTTTACACTTCACCACTGCTGTGGATTGCAATGTAGAAGACTTCCAGATTTAAGCTTGCTTTCTCTCTTTGTCTCCTTTTAGATACTCTGAAAGGAGAAGGGAAGGGACATTAAGTGACTTAATGTAATGCATATACCTGCCATTTTCTCTGAGAAAAGCTGTGTTACTCTGCATTTTAAATTAACTTCTCTCCTTTTATAAAGCAAAATGAAAGACAGCTTTGTTGATTTAGAGTGTAACAATGACTCGCTACTTGTTGTACTTACAATAGGTATCTGCATTTTCAGATAATGCTGATCTTCAGTGTCTCATACAACTCCAGGCAGGCTGTGCTATTAAGTACTGTAGGCTGGAATATGGGATTGCCTTTTCACAGACAATCTGAATATTCAGAAACATATTTTGATCCTTATTCTGAAATGTACTGTTTTTAATCTCCAACTCTGGTGGAACAAAAGGTTCTAGTTTCCTGTGGAATCAGTAGCATCATACTTTGACATACGACATTTGACACGTCCAAACAATACAATAAAATAGTAGATAGCATCAAATTAATATGACAATTCTCCAAGAAATTATGTACTTGAAAGAAAAGTAACAAAATGTCTTTATTTTAGTGAAACAGAATTCTGTTGAAAAACTAACAAAATCAGCACAACATCAGGAAAAAAACTGTATTTCAGTGAAACTGCTTTTTCAATGAAATACTACCCTAAAATATTTCAGTTAGCATGCTACTGAATAAAGCACTGAAGCTGCTCTCTTGATGCCTGCAGAAATTAATGTGGCCTTTGATATAAATGTAATTAATTTGGACCTCCCTTCATGGGTTTTCACACACATATATTTATTGATCTGGAACCTATGAAAGGCAATTTATCAAATCTCTTGCTCCATACATTGCAATTACTAACAGAAAGAAAATAGAAGCACATAATTTAGCATGCTGAATGTATTTCTTGAATGTATTTCTTTAGTTCATTCAAACTAAACTAGTCAGTAGGAACAGTAAAAGGAAACTGAAGTTGTCTGTTTAACTTCAAACATGTCACAGTAAGAAAGGGAATACCTTTGGCAAAATTTTATCTTGCTGTGGGCAATATTTTAAAAATTACTAGTTGAAATAGCTACTTTTACAAATATACATATTTTTGTCTTCTACACGCAAAACATTGCTTTTCTTCTATTATTATGCATTAGCATGAGGGATTTGCTATTGAAGAATGGAGTGCATACCCTGTACCATGGGTAAAATGATATTTTCTCTGATGTCCACTGCAAACTTACAGGTGGCCAGTGTTTTTGCAAAATTTTAGATATGTCAAAAAGGAATTAAAAGACCCATTCTACTTTCTGAGGGTGGACCAATAGAGATTCTGTATTATGGTGACATAAAAGGACTGTGGGATGTTACAGGTTTATTCACACGCTGGGCTGAGCAATCTGCATCATCTGTTAAAAGGCAGTCACCTAGTTCTTTACAGATGCAATCCAATTTAATTAGCAGAGCTTTTTCTTAACCTGGTCTATGAAGCATTTTCCCCCAGCTGTCCTCCAAGAATGACTCCAAATGGGCAGATGTTTGCTGATGTTACAGTAATACACCGTGTCTGTGGGGGGCTGGACTAAGGTGCTGAGCATGGTGCTGGAAGAGCTTGAGCTGTGCTTAGTTTGTGTGCACCAAGGTACACTGCCCATTATCATGCCCAAAAAAGTAGTAACTTTTAAATGCTCATCAGATTAATATTTCTGAATAACTTTTCTGGGGTTTATGCATATGTATAACTCCACACATTTTTAACCTAGGTAAATGAGCAACCGAGGAATCCCCAGGCAGGGTACTGTGCTGTATTTAGTACTTCCTAGGTAGAGCTGAGGCTTAGGGCTGGCTGAGTGATCCACTCAAGGAAGAACGGTCACAGCTTCATGGTCTCCTCTTGCTGTGCATGGAAGTCCACCATTACAGCAAACAGCACAGCCTTGATTACAGAGCCCGGTCTGTATTCTCCTTGTACACCAGGTGGCCATGAATTTTTCAATTCATGCATCATCTACAATTTGCTGCAGCAATTCCACAAAATCAGTAAGCTTTAAAAAGTTAATGAAAGACAATATTTTTCTCTGTGTTGTTGAAAGTTAAGTAATTTGTTGCATTGCTCTGGGAGCCTGGAGATTTATTATTAAGTGGAGAAAAAAAAAATACTCAAAATATTACTTTTTATTTGAAAGTTATATGGTTCTTAATGCTTGCTATATTGAGAAATAAGCCACAGTGGGTGCACTGCCTGATTTGCAATGACAGATAGGTGTGAAGACCACTCCTTTATAAACTGGGCTCTTAAATATCCTCATATTTTAATATTTAAAATATCTTAGTATCTTAGCATCTGATGAGCTGAGAAAGCTGGACCTGTAGAGCCTGGAGAAGAGCAGGTGAAGAGGGGACCCCACTGCCATCTTCTATGAGGGGGGGATTCTAGGAAAAAGCACAGCCATATTCTTCTCAGAGAAGCAGGAGCACAGCAAAAGAATGACAGGCAGTAAGTACAAATTGCAGCAAGAAAAACTCCAACTGGATATAAGGAAAAAATCCTCATCATGCAACTGCTGAAGAGCTGCTCAGAGAGGCTGCGGGATCTCCATTTTGGAGATTATTTAAACTGAATAGGCAATAGTGCCTTGATCTAACTCTGGAGTTGGCTTTACCCAGAGCAGGAGATGGGACAGAGTGCTTCTAAGGCCACTTCCAATCTGCGTTTTTCTATGATTCAGCTACCACCACAAATATGCCCAAAGGCTGTGGTTACAGAGCCCTCTGAACATCTTGCTAATGAACAAAAAAACAGAGCAAGGCATTCATCTTGGTTTTAGCATATGTAAAGGGTGCCACATAAGACAGTCTGTCTACAATATTAGTCAGGATGGCACTAGGCATTGTTTCCTATAGGTTCTTTATTCTTTTTGCAATTTCTCATAATTCCCAATACTCAAAAATTGATTAAAGTAACAAAAGAGTAATAAAAGAATCCAAAACTTGGTTATGAAAAATTGGGTTGAATAATAGCAGTGAGGATAAAAGACACCATTTAAAAATTATTCCTCTTATATAGCATAATACAGTACAGATGGTGATATTATTAAATCTGCCCCTAATATTGACTAAAATCAACCTAGGGTGGGAAAAAAAAAAAAAAAAAAAGATTTAAAAGTAAAAATAGATATACATCTCAGACCAAAATGAGAGAAATCACCTGATAAGTACCAACCAACAAGCTTATGAATATTGGCTTAAATTCTATAGCAAAATAAAACTTACAGAAGAAATCTAAGCTATTTTTTTGTTTGTACAGCTTAAGGAAAAATCTTCAATTTTAAAAAAATCCAAGTTGTGGAATGTAACACAAAGAGATGAACAATGTCACTGTAAGAGGCCGACCCTTACTTTATTAAAAGAAAACAGCCCCTTGGTTACATAGGGCCAAAAACCTTGTATAAAGCTTGTTACCACTCCAACATAAGCCCAGCTATACAATTCTGAAGGTGGTTTCCAAACTTTTCAATAACCTTTGAAAGGAGAGAAGATGAGAAATAGGATGCCAATAACGGTAACATCCCCTGGCAAATCTGTTTCCTAAAACAGGAGCTCTGGTTCTGTATCAGATTCCCAAGACACCAGCCATCAGCAGCTGGCAGAAGACACCTGCAAGGAATAAAGTGGGCCAAGGAAATGAAACAGCATTTCATCTCGAAGAGGGCCAGCTCTCAAGGTGAGAAGCACTTGCCTGAAGCAAACGTTATTTACATACTGGGTGGCATTCATCTGAATGGAAGGGAATTATTATTTGAAGAATTAAATCAGAAATAGCTGGACATTGCAAAAACCTCAGTGTACACCTCTGCCTGTCAAGGTGTACCAAGTGGTATTTTTCTCAGCTTTCTGTTCCTCTCTTTGTCCATGTTTCTACACTTCACAGAATCACAGAATG
>VXAL01014690.1:88137-101684 GCA_013399475.1 Chauna torquata | reverse complement strand
TAAAGTAAGTTGCACCACTCAGGTATTAGTGATTTAATGTATTAACATATTAATGCATTTGTGAATCTGTGCATAAATTGCACAAGTCCTTAAAAAAATTTCTCTAGGATGCTTCAATGGGGATTGCCTTAATGTCAATGGATAAAAATAAATAGATAAAGACAGCAACAGATAAATAGCTACCAAATTACTTAAGTGTGACAGTATGTACAGTTCAGTACAGATGTCGGTTAGCTTTTAGATATCAACATTATTTTGTCTTACTCCATTGTTAAGCCACTTACATGATTGTTTGTGTGGAAAATTGAACATGTTGGGTTTCTTTTTTAAATCTGTGTTTAGTGCTAAATGAGTTTAAAATGCAAGTCAAGAAAAGGACATGCTGATATAGCAAGAAAAGCAGAATTTAGATTACGTTGCAGGTTTTTGCTCTTGAAGAACAGGCAGCTGCCTCTGAGTGATTTTTCTTTTTATAGAATCAAAAAAGAAGAGATGAGCAAACTCCAGTGGAAAACCTTAATTTGAATGGTATGAGAGCATCTTTCACAGAAGAGGAAGCAAACTGTTTTGCGAAGTGTGTTTTGTTTACTCCACTTTTGTTTGATGAGAACTTGCCCTTCATTTGAAATTCTGTAAAACATTAATGCAACAACTTACCTCCTATAGAAAAGGCTGTCATAAGTGACAGTAGTCACATATTTCTGGATTCTGAGGGATCTGATCTACTTATGACAATGGAAAGGCTCCACCTGCCTTTGGATTAGGTCTCTGCACAGGAACTGTGAGTGGGAGGCCCCTGGCATAAAGTGCTTCTGAAATGAGCTTGGGTAACCACAAAGTTCTGACTGAAAGATAAGAACACTGCTGTCTTCTGGAAACTTCTCTCTCTAGTTTACTTTGCTCTATGCTGAGTGACTATTTCACAGGTATAATACTTTTTTTTTGTTTGAATAGTTATGCTATACGAAGATGTATTAAAAAATAAGGAAAAAGTAGTGCACTGGAATGCCATGACATCTTGCCAAGTTTTTACTTCAAGTATTTGATACTGGATTGTATTGTGTCATCCTCCCCTCCCGCCCCCACCCTCTCTCCTATGGGAGTGTAAGAGCATGGAAGAAGGGGTATATAAGAAATGGTCTTTTTTGTTGGCATTTTTTTTTTAATGTTTAATAAAATCTGCACATTTGAAAGACTGGATCTGTAAATATATACTGAAAGTTTTCACCTGAACACTACACTGGCGAATCTGGAGAACTATTATCTTTTTCTCACTTCACCTTCACACCCCCCTTGCTTTCTTTCTCATCATCTTCTCCAACATCATTTATGTTTTCATAGCCCCTTCGCAAACTCAGTTGTGTCCCTCTCTGGTTTCTTTAGCTTCACACAGTAGGAATCATTCCATGATTTTGATTATTCTTGGCACCCTTTGTGCTTAGTGTTTAAGAGCGCAGCTTTGTGACACCTAAATAGAGTCGTGGGTTTTGTACAGTTTTACTGCATGAATATTGCTTCCTGTGCAGAAATACCATCAATATGCAGGTGTACTACCCTTGATGGTAGTTTTGATACTGCCTTTAGAGAGTGTTTGGCCTATTAGATGTGTACAATTCCACTGTGCTCCCTGAGAAGCCATAGTCACGGGAAATGCATTGTCCTGGAGAACAGAGCAGAAGAAAACTTCCCACCATGTTGCCAACAATGTCCCTTTGCACTCTTCTTGGTGCTTACCATACTATTCAGTCTCTTATCCAGTCTCTGGCCAGTACTCCAGTCAGCATGGGAAAATGCAACTACCTTCTCAGTCTGATACACTTTTTTTGCAAATGGTTCTTGTGGGGATGCAGCACCTTCTGTATTAGGGCTAAGCAATAGGACGGTGACACGGTCAGTTGACTTCTGTTCTAGCAAAGAAATCTGTTACAGTGATGATTGATCATCTTTTTATGGTAAGAGTTTATTTTTCACCATCTCAAGATTTTTACACAGGCTGAACTTGTAAAGGCACCCACTTGTCCTATGATTGTTGTTACTGTGATCAAGCCACCACTGGAGTTCACAGGAGTTTGAAATTTGCAGGCTCAGAAATGAGAATTTAATAATTGCTTGGAACTCCAAAAGTTTAGCCACATGTCAGATAACGTGTTCTGTATTCACTGTTTGACTAAACAAGATTTCTGATAAAATAAAGGTTTAGTTGGAGTGAATTAATTTAAAACACCACCTAGAAGGAAAGGCTGTATGCACAAAAAGATCCATGCTTTCCTGTTATTGTTTAGACTTGCCTCCTGTGTAACACAAGCTGCTTAATCCAGTAACCCTCATAACACATCTATAAATTTAGATTTAAGAATGTAGGTACTTCCCACCTACTGATTTATAATTGAGACCAGTTAAAAATTTAGCCTCCTCTTTGTTATCAACTGATAAGTTTCTGACGTTGCTGTAGAGTTAGCATTAGAATTTGACAACTACGGTCACTTTTATGATAGTAACAGACCAGCTGAGGCTGGAAGGCACATCCAGAGATTGCCTAATGCAATGTACCTGCTCAAAACAGGGTCATCTTAGAGCAGGTTACCCAGGAGCATGTCCAGATGGTTTCTGAAGATCTCCAAGGAGGGAGACTGCACAACCTCCAGTTTGTGCCCATTGCCTCTTGTCCTGTCACTGGCCACCACCAAAAAAGAACCTGGCTCTGTCCTCTTTGCACCCTCCCTTCAGGTATTTATATATGTTGTTAAGATTCCCGCCCCTGAGCCTCCTCTTCTCCAAGCTGAACAGTTCCAGTTCTCTCAGCCTTTCCTCTTAGGAGAGAGGCTCCAGTCCCTTAATTGTCTTTGCTGCCCTTTGCTTGACTTATTCCACAAAGTCCATATCTTTCTTGTAACCCAGTTTCTTCATAGATGTTCTCTTCCTATCTTCTTTGACATTTAAATGGCATATTCTAATGAGTCCTCTTTCAGATTGCCATTTCTTTATTGCAAACACAATACAATAATCTGTACTAGTTTTACTTTGGTGGTGACATGCATAAAGTTGGATTCTCCTTTCTATGATTCGGCAAATGCACATCAAGGAAAATGGAAAAGTACTGGTTTTAAAATGAGGGTAGGTTGGTTATACTTCATATCAACAAAGCCACAGCAATCCAGAGTTGAAACTCAAGTGTCTTTTATTTTGCCATAAAGAAAGAAATTTGACAACTCCACCCAATTAATGTCAGACAAAAGAAAACACCTCTGTCCTATATAAACCTAGGTAGCAATGCTTTAATATGTCAGAGAATACCAGCTTCCTTTACCTAAAGAACTGCTTTCTGAATTCCTCCCAGTCTTAAAATTGTGGCCTACAAAACAGCACCTATACCTGCAACCAACAGCACCAGCAGCACCAACAACCCCCCACTTCTGATTCCCAGAGTTACTGCTTATTTATATGACATAGCTGGGTATTGCTTCCTGATCCAATGCATCCCCTTTCATTTCTAAGGTTTTATTTTGTGTTTAACACAAAAACATTATAAAACATACTGATTAAAATATTAAAACCTATCACTTAATAGAATTAAAAAGCAATAATTTTCTTTATTTGAAACATGACTACAATTTCACATGCTTTGGAGAATAATGAGGGTAAATCAAAAAAATGTTAAGCAAACCCCCAAATTTCAGGCCTTAATATGTCACTATTTTGTGTGAATAGAAAAAATAAAAATAAGCTTCATATATAGCCTGGCTTTGAATTTCTTGCAGTCTGCTGATCATTTGATGCTGGCCATTTTCAGGCAGCAGACTACATTTCATTCCTTGGATTTTGATTTTTTTTCCCCCCTTTTTATTTGCTTTATATATGGTTCTGGCTGATCAATATAAAGTCAATACTGAAAGGAAAATCATATTTAGGAAATTTGTGTCTTGTTGTCATGTGGAATATGGAATAAAATCTAGGGATATAGAATACAGAAATGTTATTATGTAGGAATACAGAAATATTATTATTTGGGGATTAGTTTTGGAACACAGAGTAGAGATGAAAATTTATTGTTTTTATCTCATGTACCATATCTTCAGTTCAGAAATTAATATCTTAATTTTGACCTTCAGGACAGAAAACCCTGGGTGTAGCAGATGTACTTTGAAGTACAATTCCCAGTGAATTTCTTCTTATCAGTATGGAAAAATTTGAAAAATACTCTCTTTAAACACCGGTTTGTTGTTATCTCTTTCTGAGACTTCCTGATTTTAATTAGTAAAGTTAGGCTGTCACTTTGTTAATGTCTAGCATTTGCTTTTTATTTATTTTCATTATTTATTGCCGTCACACCTTGGTGGCAGTGTCCTACAGAGTGATTTATTCTGATCAGCTGCCAACAGGATGATACTGCGAACAGTGATGTATAGTAAAATAGAAGCAGGTTTCAGACACCATGTTAGCTCAAGAAACAGGTGTACAGTAGTGTCTTCTGTTTCTACAAACACGGCAAACTAACTGCTGCAAGACTTACAGTCATCCACTCCAGCATCTTCAACCTGGTTCTTCCAGAAGAATGGAAACACTCAGAAGGCTTGCAGTTGGAAATCTACCCAAGTAGAAAGTGAACATACAACAAAATTCTCTTCCCAGAAGAAGCAGTAACTTTTCTGAGCATCCCTGCAACATATATAGTATGTCTGGAGTAGCTGTCAGGTGGAAAGGTCGTAAACTGCTTGACATGTGGTATCTCAAACCTCTGTGGATCTGTAACCCATTACTAAAAGCAAAAGGACTATAAATGTTGTAATACTGATATTGGGTGCCAAGTTGTTTGAAATTCTCCTCTTAATAATTAAGCAACTTCATTCTGCATCTATAGCTATTTTCAACAACTCTATATTTTACAAAAATGATTTAAGCTCAGGGAAACAAAGACATGGGTAGTTGCAGCATGACTGCAACCTAAGGAGGAGATCAGAGTAGTGCTTTCACCATCAGGTACCCTTAAGTAGAGACAGCAAAGGCAAGAAAAAAAAATCTGGATTTACCTTAACAAAGTATTAAAGACAGAAGTAAAAACAATGAAGAAAAAGAAGTGGTATTATATTAAATTCACCAGTAGGGTTGATGACTATGTTATGACTTCTGTTTTTGTCCCCTGAGATATGAGAGACAATCTGTCTAGAAGACCGTGACTCTGTGTTGCATAAAGTTCCCTGCTGACATTCCCCTGGAGACCTGCCTGCCCCCTTTGCCTCTGGCCCTGTCTTCTCTCCACACCAGCCGTGTCCTGGCAGCTCATCTTTCTAGTCAATGGGATTTCCCCTTCTATGGATTCCAATGAGCTGCAGTCTCTGCTATCTTTCTTTTTGACTTGCAAGCATGACTGTCCTGCTGTTCCTTTTCTTGGTTCAGAACAAGGACTAAGTACAAAACTTAGCATAACTTCCCCCTGCATCTTTCTTAATTTCTTCACATTTTTCTTAAGTCACTCTCTACTCTCTCCATATTGGGCATAAAAAAAGGAGGAAAAAAAAAAAAAGTACAGTCCAAATGTCCTAGGAATGCTGTGACTAAGCTAATTCTGTAGCAGAGAATGGCACAGCTACTTGACGACTGTGAGTGTCAGCATGCAGCTTTCCCCACAAATTACTTCCTACTGAGAGGCAGGCTACCTTAGCTCCATGTCATCCTGGGATGGTTTTGGTGTGTTATGGACCTGAGCTAGAAGTGCTGCCTGGCACTGCACTCTATCTGTTCAAAATTAGTTCGTAGTTCTTAGTTCTGTGCTCTTATGCATGTTACCCACACTTAACCTAATGAATACACGTTATTACCCTGTGCCTCCTGTTTTTGTGCATTGGAGTGTACCTATTTTCTACACAAACATGCACAGACCATTATGAAGCAAATCTAAATCTTGGAGATCTAAATCTATGAAACATGTGGATCTGTGTTAACAATAGTTTTGTAGCATACATTAGAAATCTTCATTCTTCTGTGGTCTATTTATTTAATCCAATCATGTTATTTTCCACTATTACTTTTCAATGTTAATGTTCTTCTGGCATCAAAGTGATTCCATACTGGTGTCTTCCTTTAAATTGAAATATACCCATGTTTCAAAGTCACTAAAACAATACCACAGTGCAAAAATTGTTGCAAAGCTTTTATATTTTTTGCAGTCTGTATACTAATATGTCTGAATTGCTCTAACAGTGGAGCAGGATTTTCATGGAGACTAGATTTTTGATATAAACTTAGAAGTAGTCTGTTTAAAAAGGTTTGGAAACCTTTGTAATATATCGGTTTTAGGGGATTTTGAGTATCTGAAATGCAACATACAGTAAGACATTTATGCCACTTATTAGTGTTTATATCTTTATATCTGATGATCTTATCATGGTGTGTGCATGTATATATATATGCATGACTGCAAAACCAATGACGGGCAAATATGAGTTCTTTCAGTTGTGTAAAGATAGCTAATGCAATATTTTGCCTTTCCTCTTGCTCTGATAGAAAGTATCTCGATATGGGCCAGAAACACTGAATATCACTAGTGAATATAACCGTTCCCCTCCCTCCCCTCATCTTCTAGAATCTTCCAATAAAGAATCCACCTAGCTTCTCAGAAACAGTTGCTTCTTATAAATAACATTTTCATTGCAGTAAAGGAAAAGCAAGTAGCGATTGTGTCTTGGCTAGTCTTGCCTTGAAACTCAAATGCTCTCCCTTGTTATCACATGCCATTTGCCTTGAAGAAAGTACAAGGCATGCTTTAGTGAAGATATGTTCCTTGAAGTTCACAGTTTTTGGAGGTGTTTTTTAGAAAATTTCTTGAGTGTTTTTCAGAAAGCCTTTGACATTGCCTTCAGTGGTAGCCACATGTTTCTAAGTCCTTGTGATTTGAAAACACCGGGTTTCATCACATCCTAGAGAATCTCCAGAATTCACCAGAACTGTTCTTTTTACAGCACATGTACAGTATTTTTTCCATAAAAAAAAAACACTAAAATAGCTTAAAGTTAGGATCAGTATGGCAGATACCAGTTTAAAGGTCTATCCTTAGTAATCTTGTCCAAAGTTATTCACTGGGGAAGTTTCTTGATTTTTTTCTTAGCAGGATATGATTTACTATGATTTGCAATTCTTCAGAAGAAGAGAACGTGAAGTAAGACATTGTGTACTGAATGAAGTAGTTTTAAGAACTGCAATTCTTTAAGCCAGTTTAGAAAACAATTCAGCTGAAACAGTAAATAATTTCATTTCTGTAGCTGAAGAGTTCACCTGGTCTGCTACTCCGTGTCATTATGACCAAGAATGTCATGTCTTCTCAAAATCATCTTTAAAAATCCTCTGTAGTTTTTCCTGTGATCTTAGGTATGAGTACAGTAGTAGTACAGTGCGACATAGTATTTGCTTAATCAGTGCGCCTATGAAGAGATGACTCATCTGTGGCCTTATAAGTACCTGCAAAGAAAGATGTTAAGTAGAGCCCTTTAGACTATCATGTACTCAGTGTCTATATAAAATAAAATTAGCAAATTAAGAATCATATACAAATGCTTAACAGAAACCATAATTAGGCACTGGAGCAGAGCGATGATTTAAACTCAGTGTCACTTGGAATATTTAATCAAGACTTCTCCACAAATTGGGTGAAGTCAGATGCTATACAGGTGATCTAACAAGTTCATGTTATTCTTTTATTTTAAAATTCCAGTAGTCTATCAGCCTGTTTAAAATGTGAAGTACATTGTTTTATTTTACAAAAGTGTGGTCATAAAAGAGAAAGAGCTAATTATGCAGGAGTTGAAGACAACCTACTACATGGTCCTCTTTTGCTCCAGATTCTTATTTTACTTGGAAGTTTTGGTAACAGTGAAAAATTGATAAATACATTAGGAGATGGAGGAAAGCTGCTAAAAAAATATGAAAGTGAACAAGATGCAATTTGGTAAAGCTGTAAGAGTGTTCAAATGCTAATATGAATTAACTATGCTTTTTTGTTGGTGTATCACAAAAAGGTAAAAACATAATTTGAGGTAATTAACAAAAATATTGTTTTTTTGAAAGTGTATGAGCCCTAAATGAAACAGTTACTTGAAAAGTTTTTTTTTTTTTTTTTTGAACAATAGGTCTTGTAATATTATATACTTCAACATTATTAAAATATATAACTGATAGAAAATATATAGGAGGATAGAATGGTTGAGGTTGGAAGGGACCTCTGAAGGTCATCTGGTCCAACCCCCCTGCTCAAGCAGGGACACCTGCAGGACCATGTCCAGGTGGCTTTTGGAAGATCTCCAAGGAGGAAGACTCCACAACCTCTTTGGGAAGCCTGTGCCAGTGCTCAGTCACCCACACAGTACAGAAGTGCTGCCTGGTGTTCAGAGGGAATCTCCTGTGTTCCTGTTTGTGCTCATTGCCTCTTGTCCTGTCACTGGCCACCCTCAAAAAAGAGCCTGGCTCTGTCCTCTTTGCATCTTCCCTTCAGGTATTTATATATGTTGTTAAGATCCCCCTGAGCCTCCTCTTCTCCAAGCTGAACAGTTCCAACTGTCTCAGCCTTTCCTCATAGGAGAGGCGCTCCAGTCCCTTCATCATCTTTGTTGCCTGTCATTGGACTCGCTCCAGGAGCTCTACATCTCTCTTGTACTGAGGAGCCCAGAACTGGACACAGCACTCCAGATGTGGCCTCACCAGTGCTGAGTAGAGGGGAAGGATCACCATCCTCGACCTGCTGGCAATGTGTTGCCTAATGCAGCCCAGGACACTGCTAGTCCTCTTTGCTGCAAGGGCACATTGCTGATTCATGTTACGTTTATCATTAACAAACAGGGAATTACTGCATAGCTGGTTTGAAATCTTTAGTTACTTATTCCTAAAAAATCATCTCTTTTCCACTGAGACAGAAATATAGATACCTCCAAGATGGAAAGGCTACAAGTTGTACCGCTAGTAGTTAGTTTATAGGAAGTATTTACGATGATAGTAAAATATTGTTTGAGCATGTATCCATTTGACAATGTCTGCTGAAATATAGTATCAGCACAGAAGGAAATTCAGATAAGTGAATATGTTCAATCTTTATTTTGTTTTCTAACTATACAGCCCTGGTTGCATTAAAATAAATATTCTGAATTAAGCACTAAGGTTGGTTTAGGAACTGTGATTTCTAAAGTCTGTATCGTGATAATTTTGGACATTTCAAAAATAACACTTGTACAGCAACAATGTACAGCAATGCCCTCATCGTTTTTCTGTTGACATATCAAAATCTGTTGCAGTGAGCAAAACCTGATCATGGATGGTCTTGGAAAACAAGGAGGGGGTATTGTAAAGAAACAGCTTGGGTGGGGGAAGGAAAGAAGGGGAAAATAAAATCTTTTAAACCAACCCTTTACCACAAGTGACAAACAGGTTGTCATTAAATGACAAGCATAAGGACCTCTTTCAAAGTCTATTTATTAGCTTCCAGACGTTTTTCAGCCTATCAGCTACTGTTACAAATTAAAGGTATGATTAATTCTACTGCTCAGTGAAAACCTTGTGCCCACAAGAGATATCAGTGATTTCAAGAAAAAAATTTATAGGTACAAAACACCATTCCTGTGACGCAAATTGCAAGTGGGCTCTGAATGAGAGCTATACAACAAAGAGAGATCCTTTGCCAAACATAATGCTTATGATTAAAAAGGAGTTAAAATCATTGTTGCATAATGAACTGGTATTCAAAAGGCTTCTAGGAAAGCAGAAAATGTAAATATTGAGATAAGAAAATCTTAAAAAAAAAAAAATCAGAAGAGGAGGAGAAGCAATCCTTATATCCCCCAAAGCTCTTTTTTGTTCTTTCAACAACTTTAGATTTCACTATTTTTAATGACATTTTAATGTATAGTTTGAAGATACTGCACCATAGGTGACTAGCAACCAGCTGTGTTAGAACGTGCATAAAGAGGGATGAGGTGTGCACCAGAAGCCTGCCTAGTGCAACTGTTAGTTACTTATTGACACAGCTCCTTGATTTCCACGTAGTCTGGGCACCCAAAACTGTTTAGCTTGTCTGTTTGTCCTCTCTTCTGCTTAAAAAGAAAAGAGCTGGTTCATAATTTTCCCCTTATCAGACATTAGTGATACAGAGGGCATCCACACTAGTACATTATTTCACATGTGCAAGTGACTATAATCTGACTAGTTCCGTATGTTAATAAAATGTATTGCAACCCTGTGCATTAACCTTTTCAGGTGTATACATAAATCCTACATTTAAGGGGTATAAAGAGAATGTTAAAGAAAAATATTTTAATATAACACTTCTATTAAACACTAAAAATAGTTTGAATATTAAAATGTAGATAAAAATATTGTTGTATTTTAAAAAGGTTAACTGGTATGCGTTCTCACAGAAAATGGCGGAGATAGTAGCCACAACCGTAGTTTTGGTCATGTGAAGATGTTAAGACAGCAATGACTACCACACAAAGCATTTTGATATTTCATGCTGTTTGAAACAGGTTAGATTTACACTCATACCTCTAAAAATTCCTGCTTTACTCTCAGTTAATAATGTAGAAATTAAACATTGAACAAACAGAATATTAATTGAGGTCCTGAGCTGTTGCAGTAACTGCTCGCCTTTTTCCTGTACATTCCCAACCTCTGAGGAGGATCATATGTAGTTTTTGTGACTCCTTCTTTTAAGTTCTTACTAAAAACACTCTCACAGGATGTAGACTTGTGCATTAGAAGCAGCAGTGTACACTCCATGCTCTTACAACTGTTTGGGAGGAGGTCTGTGGTCTGCTTGTGCTGCATGTGGGAAGAGCTGTTCTCCGGATGTCACATCCAGCAGCTCCTGGCTTGGCTGGGGAGGAGGAGGGTTGTGCCTGGCTTGCATGTATGGATTGTTTCTTCCTTTATCAAAGGTGTCAATATATAGGTATGAGGATGCAGTCCCTAGGGAGCTCACATCTTAATGGTTTACTAATCTGTTTTGTTCTTCCCATGGAAGCAGAAGCGAGCAGAAGAATTTGCTCTGCTAGTTGTGACTTATCAGTAATCTTCAGTCAACGTCTCTCAGTCTTTCTGAAGTTATCTTGAAACCTATTGAAGCTAAAAAGCTAAAAGTCTCCTGAAAGCAGACACTCTGCCTAAGTCGAAACATTATGTATTTAAATTTTGCAGTTTCATGTGAAGTTGCTTGTCTGCGATGATTGATTGATTGTAAATGTAATATTAATAGATATCCATTAGTATCTTAATCCTGTAGGCATAAGTGAATATTTCATAGTAAATAAATTATTTACTATGAAATGTGAAATATTCACTTAAGTGAATTTATGTTTATTTGAGTATTTTATTCACTTAAAATAATAAGTTATTTTACTATGAAGTCAAGTTTACAAGACCATATTTTGTCCACTTAGTTCACTAAGTCATTGGTAATGCCCTTGATAGCATCATTACAGATGCACAATATGACTGGCAACTTACAGGAAAACAAGCACATATCATTTTTTTTCTGCAGTCTTTTTAGGGATGGGTAGGAGCCATCAGTGCACTAAGTGTTTCAGTCATGATGCAGCACAAACTGCAAGGCATAAGGTGACGCTCAGTGCTTAGTGTTGATGGACTTTAATGACCGTGGCTGGCTGTTTACATAGTATTTGTAAAACGCCCTCTGTGTTACGTACTTACATATATATATATAAGTATATATATATGTTTTGCTTCAGCAGTAGCTAATGAAAACACACATAAGGATCTCTCCTTGATAAATATCAAAAGCAGTATGTAACCCGTATGCATCAATCTTCCAGGCTAAAGCCAAGCCTTTAGCATGGCTTTGGCTGTAACTTTTTTTTTGGCAGAAAATTCTCCCAGATCATGAGATGCCTGAAAGTTAAATGTGCTGTGCCTATTAGAGTTTTATGCCAGACAATATGAGGAAATGTGGCATGTTCTGAAGTAACATATATTTTGCCAATACTTGTTGAAAACATCAAGTACATTATAGACATTAAGAAAATAAAATCACAAAAGGCTCCCCCCTAAGAAAAATGGAGCTTGGGGTTTATGGACAGTGTACTGCCTCAGCCCTAACTGACAGACAATATTACTTTTGTCCACTAGTTTTAGTGAGAATTTATTTAAAAATCAAACAAGAACAAGAAGGTGGATAGGGAAGATGAAAAGGCCTACCACCACGTAAACACCAAAAAAGCACTGACTGTAGTAAAATCAATCATTTCTTTGTATTTGAGTTTATTCATTTTATATGCATTTATACAAGTATCATCTTTGGTTTTCCTATTTTTTAATTAAAAATCTGGTTGCATTTACTGTTGGCCTGACATGACATTACATCCTATGCAGTCCTGATGGCAACTCAGTAGGCTACCACAGACACTGCAGTAGAGCAAATGCCAACTCATGCCTGCAGGCAGATGGAAAAATAAAACATGCATGTTAATTCCAAACCATTTAAAAGAATAACTTCTCTTGCACCATCAGATAAAAACATATTAAAGAAAATCTGGCTTTTTACACATTTAGATAAATATGTTCTGTAAGACCAATTACATTGGGTAATGTGTTTGAACAAATATGCAGCAATTAGGGTATTTTGTTGAGTCTGTCTGCTGTGACTACTGATCGTATTAAAGCCATGTTGGTAGCAGTCTTCTTTATTCTTTTTGTTGCTTAAAAAGAAACTGAGTTGTGAAGCTAACAGAAATATTTGACATTCTTTTTTTCTTTAATCTGTTATATATGTTCAGTTAAAGAGTAACCAGTTACTACTCACTAGATACTTTCAAACTGAGGGAAGTTAGTGTCTGTTCTTGGCGTTGCTCCTCTTGTGTGATGTTGCATTTGGGATAGGCTGACTTTTCCAATACATTAAAACACACATACACAAAACAAAAACTGCTGTTCTGCTTCTGACCGAGGGAAATGTGCCTTTGCTTTGCTGCTATTCTTTTGTATATTTTCTGAGCATTAGTAAGCTTTCAGTTCTTTTAGAAGTAGTTTGACTTATCCAGCTATACAGAAAGAAAACATAGATACTGGAAAATTTGCTGAATGCTGGTGAATGTTGAAGAAGGGTGTGGATAATTAAAACCAGAGCTTGCCCAGGGATTGTAAGCTGTGTATTCAGTGTAGGCTTCCACTGTTGGAGAAAAAAAAAATATTTTTTTTCATAGAAACTAACCAGGCTTATAAATCTTGCTTCATATGCTGTCAAAATGATTATGCTTATAAATAGAGTGATAAAAATATACATTTTCATACATCTGTCATTTAAATTTTAAGATGTAATATTTGACATATTTCACTGGTTCTCTGCATACAACTTCTATAACAAAAAAAATTGCAAAAAGTGTAGGATAAAAAATATATGAAAGTGGAAAAATAGGAAATGGTTTTTTTTTGGTAGTACTTCACAGAACATCGAGTATATAGTGGAATCAATTGAAATGAGTTCTCATTCAGCTTTCTATTCATAGAATGCTTGCTTCTATTTATTTAAGAGATTCTCTCTCTCTCTCTCTTTTTTT
>VXAL01014690.1:29277-87481 GCA_013399475.1 Chauna torquata | reverse complement strand
TCCAGCCTGGAGTCTGCTCCTGCAGGGGCTCTCCATGGACTGCAGCCTCCTTCAGGCCACATCCACCTGCTCCACCGTGGTCTCCTCCACGGGCTGCAGCATGGAAATCTGCTCCACCGTGGTACATCATGGGCTGCAGGGGGACAGCCTGCTCCACCATGGTCCTCTCCACAAGCCACAGGGGAACTTCTGCTCTGGTGCCTGGAGCACCTCCTGCCCTCCTTCTTCACTGACCTTGGTGTCTGCAGGGCTGTTCCTCACTCCTCTCTCTCCCAGCTGCTGTTGCACAGCAGTTCTTTCCCTTTCTTAAATCTGCTCTCCCAGAGGCACAACCAGCATTGCTCACTGGCTCAGGTCTGGCCAGCAGCAAGTCCTTTTTGGAGCCGGCTGGAGCTGGCTCTTATCTGACATGGGTCAGCTTCTGGAATCTTCTCACAGAAACCACCCCTGTGGCCCCCCTGCTACCAAACCTTTACCACATAAACCCATACACTCACCACCCTTATAGTAAAGAACTTCCTCCTAACATCCAGTCTAAATCTTCCCTCTTTTAGTCTAAAACCTTTCCTCCGTGTCCTATCACTATCTTCCCATATAAAGAGTCCCTCTCCATCTTTTTTATAAGCTCCCATTAAGTACTGAAAGGCCGCAGTGAGGTCTCTCCGGAGCCTTCTCTTCTCCTGGCTGAACATCCACAGCTCTCTCAGACTTTCTTCATAGGGGGGGTAGTCCAGCCCTCTGATCATCTTTGTGGTCCTCTTCTGGACCCACTCCAACAGGTCCATGTCTTTCTTGTGCTGGGGCCCCCAGACCTGGATTCAGTACTCCTAGCTAGGCCTCAAAAGGACAGAGTAGAGGGGGACAATCACCTCCCTCAATCTGCTGGCCATGCCTCTGTTGATGCAGCCCAGGATGCAGCTGGCCTTCTGGGCTGACAGCACACACTGCTCTCTCAGGTAGAGCTTCTCATACACCAGAACCCCCAAGTCCTTTTCGTGTCTGGGATTGCCCCAACCCAGGTGCACCACCTTGCACCTGGACTTGTTGAACCTCTTGTGTTCACATGGACCCACTTCTCAAGCCTGTCCAGGTCCCTCTGGATGACATCCCTCCCTTCTGTTGTAAGTCACCCTGAACTTTCAAGCATAAACCTGAAAGACAGAGCTGGTCACTGGAATCACTTGGTCATTAAAAAGGAAGATTTTTTTCTGGAGTTTAGGCACTTGAATTTCTGATTCATTTTGCAAGACATTGTCACTATATAAGCAGTGGAATATTCACTCTTTCATAAAATTGAATATTATTTCCAACCTAATAATTACAATAGAGAAAAAAGAAATCATTATCTTGTCACAATGACAATCATCATTGAAAAAGACTTCAAGTTAAAGAAATGAAATCTGTATCGTTGCTGGCAAAGTTCTTTTACTCTTTTTTTAAAGCTTTTCAAAATGGCAGTTGTGCAACTTACATTCTCCGGTTCTTGGCTAGTAGAAAGACTTTTTCACTAGGCTGGACATTAGGAAGAAGTTCTTCACAGAAAGGGTAATTAGGCATTGGAATGCACTGCCCAGGGAGGTGGTTGAGTCACCATCCCTTGGAGGTGTTTAAGAAAAGACTGGATGTGGCACTTAGTGCCCTAGTCTAGTTGACAGGCTGGTGTTAGGTCATAGATTGGACTCGATGATCTCAGAAGTCTTTTCCAACCTAGTTGATTCCGTGATTATGTGGTAAAAGGAAACCTGAATCTTTCTTGTTGCAATGTAAACTCATAATTTCTTTCTTTTTGAAAAAGAGTAAAGATTATTCTCACTGGCTTTATGAGAGAAGCCTTTTCTATGCCTGAACACTCCTATTAGATCCACTGTGTCTTTCAGCAAGGTTAAACCCCACTTTTTTCCCTAAAGGTGGTGGTTTTTGGTCATTCCTCATGCTCATCTCTGAACACACTATTTGCTCCACAGCCTACTTTGAAGTGTGTTTCCCTAAATTGGACCAATGTTCTTTTCTGAAAAAACACGTTTTTTCCATTTTATGTTTGTATAGGAGATTATTTCTGCCTGCAAATACAATAGCTTGCCCATATATCTATCAAATTCCTTGTTTATTTTCAAGCTATTTCTTCAAATTAAGATTTTTTTTTTTCTAATTTTGACCTTTAATTTTCTCACAGCCCATCTTTACCCTATGCTGTCTGCTGACTTCATACATTATGTGTTCAAAGGCTATTCAATAGTTAAAGAAATAATCCCATACTCAGACAAACAGGGTGGTGGAGTAAAAAGACAAAACACAGTAGCAGCACAAAACGAAACAAAAATCTTGAGATGAATCACCATCTCCTAATATCTCATATCTGTGCTCAGAAATACAATGTAGCCCGAGTTAGCTTTGCTTACTGATGAGCAGCCTCTGGGAAGTTTTCTCTGGTTTGCTAGTTTCACTGACAAGAAGGGCAATTCAGGAATTTGAAGAATTTAAAAGTGGGAACAAAAATGCCAACAAACAGCATGAAACACACTGACTTTTGAAGAAATATGGAAGAATGTCCTTTACGAGCTGAGAAACTAGCAAGTTCACGAGATTTTTGGCTCTGTTGTTATGTGTTCAGGTAGTTAGTACAACTCAAGCCATCAAGGGCTGTCTGGCTTTTGACTGTGCCATTACTTTCCTAAGGAAAGAACATAATAAAGCCTAAAGAATTAGCTCAGCTTTCTAACCAGCAGGAGAAGTGTAAGGGGAAATATGAAACAGGGAAAGGATAAGCGCTTTACCTCTGAAAAGCCTGTGTCCATGTCTGAGCATGACACTTGTGCTCAGAGGTGAGCAATGAGAATGATTGTTCTTGAAAATTTGACCTGCAAAGAAAGACCAAAGGAATTGAAGTTACTCAGGGAGGGTGGGAAGGAAAAATGATGTCAGACTTCACAAACAACTTTCCACCTTTAATAAGTGTTTGTCAGATTACCTAGGCAAATGGGGTACTTTGTCTGCCAAAACTGCTTAAGTCCTTTCCAGCCCACTGTAGGATTGTCTGACTTGGCTCTTTTTATGCCATCCTCTCATACCTGACTTCATTCCGCGGGTCGTGCCTGCTGTTGCAAGTTTAAAGGCTTTTCCTCAGCTTCTTTTTCTTCCGTATATGCACAAGCATAATGATTTTTTTTTTTTCGTCACGGAAAAATACTTTTTAAGCCTCTAGTCTCATTTAAAAGGAAACCTGGAACCACCAGCTAATGTTTTTCATAAATTATTTTTTCTATCTCCTAAGCTATTTCTGCTTTGTGTGCTGCACCTAGTTCCTATTCACAGCAGGAGACTACAAATAAATAAATGTTGTCAAAACAATAAGGTCTTTGCTCTATCTTTACCTTTTTATAGCATTTATAAAAATGCTTTGTATTCTCCTTATACTATCCTGGTTCTTGGGTATCATTTTATTGCTTCCTCCTGTGTCTCATTTAGTGGGTATAGTCTTCTTCCTCCAATGGGTGGAAATTGTCTGCTTCTCCCTAGACATGTTTTTCAGGTGATGTTATCTGGTTAATGGCCAGACCTCTGTCTGCTCTCAGTATAGCCAGTTAACTGATCAAGTCTCCCAAAGCAACAGAAACCCATTTATGATATGAAACGAGTTGTTATAAGAAGTTTATGAGATAATTCATATATGGGATATTACATGCATCTGTTGCCAGATGTAAGAAGGCTTTGAGCACCTAACACAAAAGCTGTAGAAGCCAAATTTTCATGGGATCCCTGACTACAGCTAGTTGGCATCTCCCAGTTTAACTTAATACTCTGGCAACACCGACAGCTCTGCTGGTACATGTGCCTGAACTGCTGTAATCTGAGTGGTGTAACACCTGATTCCTGTTTAAACCTGATTTTGTCATAAATCTTCCGACAGCAGTGACCAGAAGTCATGCTGTGAAAGTGTGCTACATCAGAGTGGTCAGGTCCCTTACGAAGTGCGGTGGTTTCCACAATTTCCTCTAAGATGTAGCAAGAGGAGAAGATTGGGCCAAGAAAGGAAGGCATGAATGCTTTTTCTCTCCATAATAATCTGCAGTTTATCTCTAATCAAGTAGGAGACATCATTGTATGCCTGCATGGCTTGTGATGACCTTTTGCTGCATGGTGTACATCATGTACCCTTCCTTGGTGTAGTAGTGATCTTGTGGTTATGATGATATCCTAGATGGTGAGAGAGGGAGATGTGAACAGTTGGAATTAAACAGCGGAATATATCCTGGAAACCCTGGCCACTAGACTCACACAGAGGGTAGACATATTCTTGGCAGAAAGGCAGAGTTTTGTACTTGCTTTCCTGCTTGCCATTCCATGGGTTACTGAGAGGTACACAAATTATTACCCTGAGGCGTCTGACTCTTCTCATGTGCTGCTTATTGAAAAGCCAAAGACCATAAATGTGTTCTTGGCCATATACAAGCAAAGCAGGATTATGAGGTACTAAGCTGATGGCACCTATGTCAGTTACTCCTGAGTCTCTCTACTCATAGTAACATTCCTGAGGACACTGCAAATGAGGAGAAGCAGTGAATGGTTCCTGAGGGTCTTCCATTTAGTTGTGATTTCTAACTACCACAGCAGAGCCTCGAGGACTAATAGAATCACTTTGAAATGACAATAATTTTATGGTTGAATCTGCAAGAGCTATTGACAGATCCAAGATCTGGGGGAGGTGTGAAGAAAGCAGACTCTTCATTTGCCAGCCCTGCAGGATTACATCTGTTGGTTTGGTGAGCTCACAAATCGGATAACCATCCACTGATGGGAGTGTTCTAATTTTAAGATCTCTCTCTGACATCTAGTTAAGTAATTTAGGAATATAAGGGTTAACTTGCAGTGGAATTTCATTATTTAGGAAAAAAAGGAAAAAACATGCTGTTTTAAAGATAGTTTTTTATTCAGGCTGAGACATCAAGTTTGTAATTTGGCGATTGCTCCAAAGCCATAAACCCACATTCACACTAACTTGTTAATTAGGACCTTATTCTTAGTAAGTGATTAACAAACTTAGTTGAGTCATCACCCACAAGCTAGTCAGTGGGTACATATCTTTTGTACACAAACTCCCTCATTTTCAGCCCCAGCTTGTCAGCTGCCACTGGCCCTAGAGGCATGGACTGAACAGAGCTGTCAGCCCTCAAGATTTAATTGCAACACATGTGATATTTGTTGTTTTACTTAACGTCTCAGTTCCTGCATTGTTGTTTTTATGCAAGAATCTCTATACTCCCTACAAAAATAAATCACCATTTTTTTTTTCCCCCCAGTAGGTCAAGCTTGAAATATGAACCTTATAGAATGAATGGAGGGAAAAAAAGAGAATATAGCTGTGATTTCTTTTTAATCTTACTTTAACTGAGGAAGTGAACAAGTGGGTTTTTTAAACATTTGATGTTGGTATTACTGTAAATATTACTGAGGGTTTGTTTTCTTAATCTGTTTATCTCCATCAACAGGGGGAGACAAATTGTAATAGGCTAACTGCTAAAATGGATTATTTTAGATAACCCTTCTGTTGAAGATAAATACCTGTTTCTCCAATGTAAGACAAGATTCGTTCCAGGTAAACCACTCAGAAGAAGCATTTTGCTACAGCCGTGTGGAGATTGTGATCTGTTTTCAGTGGATGGTTTCTCTTTGTTTAAAAGCCCTTCTGAATAGTGTTTGGAAATGCTTCAGTGGCATTATGCTGCATCAGTGCCACCTCCCATTAGTCCATTCCGGAGGGATGTAGCTCTGCGATTCAGTTCATCGGTCACTTCTGTTGTCATTGCTAGGCATTTCAGGACTCCCCATGTGCAACTGCTTTGCCACATCCTGGCGTAGGTTACAGTGATTTTTCTCCTGTTGTGAGTAATGAAAAAAGATATTTTGTCTCTTCTGAAGCTACCTGGCTCTTGAAGGAGGTTTTTTTTTCCCCCGTTGTTTTGCTTTTTTTTTTTTTTTCTCTCTCACTAAAATAGGATCTAAAATAAAAGTCACAACACATACTTTTTGTTTAGAAGGGTCACTCTCCATAGGGTCAGTTATGTTTCTTCAGCCAAAGGGACCTCAGGAAACTACTGACAGCCTTTAAGTTATGTGAACTCACAGGACAGTAGCCCTCTGGTTCTTAAACAGTAATGTAATATAAAATTCTCAAAAGCATATTTTGCACATGAAATATTATTGGCAGGATACTTCTACTAACCTACTAAATCTTACAAGCTATTCAGCCACTGCTTTTTTTATATTGTATAGGTCTAGAGTGGTTGTCATTATCTTAAAATGTAATACAAGTCTGCTCTTTTACCATACTATTCCTATTTCCATTCTGGTGTGTCTGAATGTCTGCATCATTGTATTACACGAGTGCATTTTTCATACTTAAAAATAGAATCAATAACCTTCTTCCTTGTCTTCCTTCCATTTTACAACTGCAGAAGCAGCTACATTTCCTGTCTCAGTAGAACTTACGAAGCAATTAGGCAAATTTTGGACAGATCTTGCCACTGAATTCTAGACAGAATTCTCTTTATTCTCACCAGGCTGTATATGTGTGAAAGTTAACAAATTACACCCTGAGGCCTGGCTTTATTCATGCCCATGCAAGAAACATTCTTCTAGTTTCACACATGGACCATTTGATTTGGTGCCACAAAATGAAATTAATGGATCCTATAATTGGTCATTTGTAATTAATTAATATCAAAGGTGGTTCATCTTTGTTGGACCTTCTGTTTTCTTCATTGACTGCTGCTGATGATTATACTGCTGCAGGAAATTATTAGCTCTCAAGTTAGAAAGACTTTTAAAAAGTAAAATAAAATAAAAAGATTTTAAAAAAACTACAACAGTAAAAAAAAAAAGTCAGTATTTCTGTAAAATCACACTCCAATAGATCAAGGGAGAATATTTTTTCTCAAGTAAAATCAAAGAATCTTCTTTAGCATTAAATGCATATTACCAAAGCTAAATATTTGGTAAATTTCCTTATAAAAGATAAAGATAGAAGGGCACACTGGTCCATTGGTGCATTTATGCCTTGCAGTAAATAACAAAACGAGATCCCACAAAACAGAACATTACGTAGACCATCCCAATAAATTGCACTTCCTCTTAAATAGCAACGAACATCAGTACGTTTGTCCAACACACCTCAACATTTCCTGTTATTACTCCTCCTCTTCTGCTCACAGACAGACAGACATCTCCTTTAAAATGCATGGGAACCATAAACATACCATATCCATATTTACTGTCCTTCTGAAGGATTTCAAACCTGTATGCATCTCCTTCTCAGAAAGACCCCCCAAACCACTAGCGTGCTGGCTGTTCAAGAGTTTGGTGGAAGTTATATATCCTCTTGTCAAAGCTGTCATATTTTGTATAATGGAGTTAAGGACTCATCCCACTGAAAAAGAAACAAAAAATTATTTTGTCTCACTATCTACAGGTACTAGTTTGTACTGGGAAAGGGTTGTGAGTTGCCTTGGATTTCAGGCTAGTAACCTGCTGAAAAAGTTAATAAAAGTTAAAATAAAAAAAAAATAAAAAAAATAAAAAAACTGCTTATTTTGTCCACTGACTGTGCAGTATGGAATAAAAAACAGTCATGAAGACTGAAAATTGAATCTTCTTCCTCCAATGCGAACTACAAGATAGATTATCCTTATCGTTATACTTTCCCTTCTTTTGTCCATAGTTAATTCATCCTGCATAGGGGATCTTGATCTTTGTTTGGTACATCTTTTGTGACCTTGGAGATTAAACTGAATATGTGCACGTAAAATTTGCAGGTTGCACAAAATTAAGAGGTTTTGCCATTACTGAAAAAAACTTTCTTGTTTAATTCCAGAGGAAAGACATGCACCTTTAAAAGGAGCAACAGAAATGTTAAGGAAGGATTCACAGTACAAAATCATGGGTGTGGATATCATTATGGGATGCAGGGGAAGAGTGTCTTGGGATTGTGCAGAACTTGTTAAGGGATGTTTAGAGGAAGAACCAAAGGCAGGAAAAATGAGGGATCAAGGCAATTCAGGGAAGAACAAGCATGGGAAGGGGGATAAAAGAGGTTGGATGTCTGTGAACATGTGGCTGGTCAGCACACTTCTCTGGCCATGCCCTGTGCCTGCCCAGCACCGTTTGTCCTTTCTTCTCATTAAACTCCATTTCTAACTATTTGTCTGTGCACAAGTGTGTGTATGGAGGTCTAAGTGCCAGCAGCTGGAGCGGGGACCATGACTCACAGTGCCTGCGTGTCTGGGGTGCCAGAAGCAGGAGCGAGTGCGGGTATGTATGCCTGCGTGTGGTCACCAGGAACATCAGGCTGGACTCGCTGGGCAGCAGGTATTGCAGCAGCCAGAAAACTGGGGTGGATGGTGGAGAGCCCAGGGGGTCTGAGGGCTGGCTGCTGGAGGGACCAGGAAGCCAAAAACAGCTAGGGGAGAGACTGCAGGGCCAGGAGGTCAGCTGAGGCACCCCTTTGCATGTGTGTGTCTGTGCCTGAGGCACTTGGACCCCTTTGTTTTTTTACTGACAGTTTTCAGTTTAATAAACTGTGTAGGGAATATTCTGTGGTTTTGAGTTACTGGAGCACATGCTCTCTAGACTCTTCTTACTACAATTGCTGTAACAGGATTTAACAATCACGATCTAGCTTTACGTTGCAGAAGGCAGATTGTACTGCCTGTATGCCACCAGCTGATAACTGTTGCTTTTTAACTCAGTAGTTGCTTCGTTCATCACTTGGTGCTTCTGGGTTGGTCATATGAATAACCTCTGGAAAGAAGCATGAAAGAAAAGGTTGGCCTCTCCTCCTTTGCTACTCGTAGTAACAATATGTTGCTGTATGAGCATACACCAGCAGTAGATGACAAACTCCACTCCCACAGCCAGCACACCTGTTTGTAGCAACATGTCCTTCTTCCTGCAGAATGCCATTATTGATTCACATTCAACCTGTAAAATTTGTATGTGCACATCTTTTTTGCCTGTACAGGACCAACAAGCTGCTTTTCAACCATTTTTTTTTTCTTTTGGTGAATTTAATTGTTCCTAAAGCCTACAGTGGTTTTTCATTTCTTCTTACTAAATTTCGTATGATTTTTTTCAAGATCATCTCTCTCATTTACCATTGTTCTGAATTCTACAACTGTTTCCGTATCCTAGATCCCCTATGAACTATTATGTGCAAATGTAATAGCTTACATGTTATTCTATTGTTCTGTCTCTTAGTATAGCAGAGCTAGAATAGACCATATGAAACTGGGGTAGACCATATGACAGCCTATGAAAATTTTCATAAATAATTTTCTTTTGTAGTTTTCTAGCTGGTTGTATACCAACTGAATAGTAATTCTGATACTTTTTTTTTTAATCTTGCTCAGAAAATATCATGTGATAGTGTCAAAAGTCTTGTTAAAAGCAAGTGTGGCTTCTCCAGTTCCTCCTTCAGGTACAAAGTTTGTTCTTTTTGTTCTTTATCATTAAAAAAAAAAAAAAAAAAAAAAAACAAAAAAGTTTANAAAAAAAAAAAAAAACTAACCAGTTTAGCATGATTTGCCTTTGATGTTTGTGAAGGCATCAGTAGTGGCAAGAAAAAAAACTTTAAAACAGTCAGCTATGCAGTAAAATTGTATACTTCAACATCTGTCCAAAATTTAAAAAATAAAAATAACCTTTAGACCATGTTTTTGATGAGGTACCTTAATACATCTCAAAGCATTAATGTTAATTTTACATATTTGGATGTATAGTATATAAAATGCAAACCAAGCTGAACCAAAATAATGTAGAAGAGAATGCTTAAACATTTTCAATATGAAATGAGGGGATGAAAGGTGATGTACCTTTTCCTTTAAAAAGAGTAAAAATGAGACATTTAATAGATTTTCTTTAATTATGAGAAAAGTTTGTCTCCTGCCAATAAAAACATGAAAGATTTTCAAAAGATCTCCTGTGGAATTTGAGGACATGGTGACACTTGAGGTTAGTCAAGGATTTGGCAGGTTTTTTCCTGCTCTTTGGTAGAATGATAAAACATACTTCTATGTTACAGGATTCAGAGGTTGAATTGCAATAAAACTTTCATATTATGTTTAATTTGAGAATGATCTCACTTTAATATTTACTTGAACATCTCTTTTTTGAGATGTGATGGAACAATTCCACGTCTTGTTTATAAAGCATTGAGCATTTCCCTTTTTTGTATTCAATTGAGATTTAAAATTAAAAAAAAAAATAAAAAAATCTACCGACGTATTCATGAGTAATGACAGTGATGTCTGAATTAAAATTTTTGACTTTCTCTCATCTGTGTTAACAACTTTTTTCAGTATTCAGAAGCAGAGCCTCTGTCTGTGTTCCCGGCAGTGTAGCTTTCAATATTTTCACATTGCTCAAAATCAGTGTGACTTTATTAGCACAGTGCTGAGCCTGAGCTAATATACCCTGCTGAGGGACTTAGCTGCGGCACAGAGCTCTGGCAGAATATCTCCTGATATTATAAGAATTACTTGTTAAACTCTATACATGTTGTTGACATAGCAGCAGTGTTTTGAAGCACTAACTAATGCTTCCAGAGCTGTAGGTAGTATCAGGCACTTGGTTATTACTAGGAAAGTTGCCAACATATTAGTAATGTTTGTATGCACAGTTAGTATAGCCAAAGGTACCGTTTGTTATTAGGCATCACTGTTAGAAATGTTCTCAAAATGTCTTAAATCTCCCATTACTTTAGCCCCAGCTGACTGTGAAAGCTAATAGCATTGGCAAAAAGCTCCTTAGAAATGATAAGCAACATCCGTACGCCAGCTTTTGTTGCTAAGTGAAATAAATTGGTACTAGCACCGCCAACTTGCTGAAGCTGCTTGTGACAGCTGTGAACCCCAAAGCAGGCGATTAATGTCAGCTCGAAGCATTGCCGGCTGCCTGACAGGCTGCGTAGCACCCCTGAACTCTGAACCATGGGGCTGCTGACGGCTGCAAGCGGTGCTGACTTTCAAGTAATGTATGTAACAGCTGCAAACCCTGACACGCAGAATTCACAGCATCTTCGCTTTTGTCCGTCTTTGCTTGGCTCTGGTGAAATCTAATTGCTAAGATAAAACCTGAGGAATTTTAGAAAGTCTGTGCAGTAATTTTTGCTGGTAAACCAGCTGATTAGCTTCGTTCCATGAAAATATTACTTTTTTTTTTTTTTAAACTTAAAGCTGCCCTTGCAGTTTCAGGAAAGAAGGGGGCTGGATTCTCAGCGTGACTACACTCTCTATTCATTGCTGGGGGGTAGGGAGAATGGAACATGCTTTTATGGAGCCACTTATACAATTCTTATCCTAGGCGGCAGCCTGAGGATTAGAGATTTAGCTTCCAACTAAGAATTGCTAGAGTTGCAACATTGTGCTAGCAGCTTTCACCCTCTGCTTGTTGTCTGTATGGGGAACTGCAGTGAGTATTGGAAGAGTTAGTAATAAAACATAAACCTTTAAAAATATCAGTAGGTCAGTTGTCCTACAGTATTTAACATGTCATGTTGCCATAAAGGCATTAAGTTCTAAAGCATGCAAATAATGATAACATTGCTAACATTACCAATGGGATACACAAAAGTACTAATTTTTGATTGTACTAATCAACTTATAATAAACTTAATAAGGTAGAGCAATCGGAAGACATGCGTAACAACTGAGATATTTACCTATCTAGTTCTAGTTTGATAAATTTATAATTCTTATAGTGACCTTTATGGAACAACAACAACAACAACAAAAAGTACATCTATTTCTAGAAGAAAATTACAATGTTTAGTGAAAAGATGTAGTTAAATTTATTTACCAATTACAGTATGCAAAACATAACCATGGATTCTTAGACGGGACATAAGTGTGATACTTTTCTTTCCTCCCAGTCTTCACTGAATTCTGTTCCAGACTGAAGTTTATTTACTCTCTTTTCTAAGCAAGAACTATGCCACATAGAGGAAAATGTGAAAGAAACAGGTTCAGAACAAACTAGAAAAAATAGTTCTTCACGTAATGTATGATTAAGCTATGGATGTCTTTGCTGTGAGTTATTATGCATGTCAAAAATTACAACTTCAAAAAGCAGGTGAACTAGATAAATTCATGGAAGGAAAAAAGCATGAGGGATAGTAAATGCAAAGACATTAGAAAGATACAAGCAAATCTTTGAGCCACAAATTTCCAGAGCATGCGAGTTTCTTTGGGAATGTCTGTAACAATGGCTAAGAGCAGACATCTAGGAAAGAGCAGGTACAAAGGTGAAGGAAACAGCTGTGCAGATCTTTGCTTTGACCTTGTATGGTCATTCCTCTGATAATTTCTTAAGCTTTCTTTGAATCAAAGTGTGTAGCTCAGGCACAGTGGACCGCAGCAGGTGTTTGCCTGCCTTTGTGAACAACCTGAAGGAATAACGTTAAATGTAGTGTGGATTTTTCCCATTCATCTCCTCAGACTGCCAGCTTTGCAGCTTCATGAAGGTGAATGAAGTGATAACAAATGCATGGTTGGTTGTTTTAGGTAAAACCTAAAGTTACCATCTTATCTGTAGTTATTAGATGGATGGTAGTTTCTGAGTTCAGAAGTGATGAGATAACTGCATTTATGGGATTTGTTCATTTACAGTTGTGAAATCTTGTCTTGGAATTATGTGACCCAAATAATGCTGTTTTTTTCAATGATAGCCATCTAAATAATGAGACGCTAAGCTGGATACCTGAGCCTGAAATACTGTACAGTAACTGCAAATACAGAAACAATACGAAGGATTCAGGTTGAATGCTGTCAGTCTGGATTTAGTGAAGATATTTTCTGTAAAACTGTGTATGAATAGTAGGGCTAGAGGGAATGATTCTTACGGAGTAATGCATTTGCTCTATGATCAATTTGTTGGCAAAGAGTGAAATAGAGGGGTACGTATTCCCCTGCTTTAGAGCTTTAACTCTGAACTGCACCTTAGTGGTTTTTAAAAGTCATCTTTATGGCTGTTTTATTTGACTTGTTTTATTTTTCTGTTTTAATTTATTTTTATTGATAACATTCTGAGAAGATGACAAGCACAGAATTTAAGTACACCTGCAGGCATTTAAAAAGATATTATTTAATATTTAGACCACAGAGGTAGATACTGGGGCCAATGCTACTTAACATCTTCATTAATGACCTGGATGATGGATGGGCAAGGCACACCCTCAGCAGATTTGCAGATGGTACGAAAATAGGAGGAGTGGTTGATAACACCAAATGGTTGCACTGCCATTCAGTGGGATGTTTAGAGGCTGGAGATCTGGGCTGACAGGGATCTCTGAAGCTGAGCAAAGGGAAATGTCAAGTCCTGCCCTTGGGGAGGAAGAAACCCTAGGGACCCACCCGTACAGGCTGGGGTGTGTTTGGCTGGAAAGCAGCTTTGCAGAAGAGGCTCTGGGGCTCCTAGTGGACAAACATGAGCCAGCAACGTGCCCTTGCTGCAAAGGTGGCCAGCAGCACTTGTGCTGCATTAGGAAGAGCTTCTCCAGCAGGTTGAGGGTGATTCTTCTCCTTTTGACCCTGGCAAGAGCACACCTGTAGTGGTTTGTTGAGGTCTCAACTCCCCAGAAAAAGAGACACAGGCACACTGGAGCAAGTCTGTCAAAGGGCCACTGTGATGAGGAAGGGACTGGGGCATTTGTCATATGAGGAGTATCGGAGGGAGTTGAGATCATTGGCTGAATGAGAGGACTCAGGACATCTTTTTATGTATGTAAATATGTGCATATGCCTTAAAATGTTTAAAATCTTTAGGGATTTCTTTATACTTCTATTTTATAAGAATAAAGACAATATTTGACATGACAAACAACAATTTATTTTCCATGAATCAAAAATAGGCACAGCTTATACACTCACAGCAGGCTGTAGTTAACAAATTCCAGTCTCGTTCGACAGCAGCTGCTTGCACGTGCCTTTAGTGCTGAGTTTGGACGGAACCAGCAAAAGGCAGAGCTGCTGTAGGTGGCTGACCACCTCACCTCTGTGTCAGGATGCAGGGACAGGCTCTCCTGTTATCTGCTTCTTACCCAGCCAGTGGGATGGGGGCTAGGGAGAGGGATCACTGTGGTTTATCTCCAGCCTTTTGAGCTGCTTGGCTGCTTGTTCAAGCCTCAGCTTTCTACTGCACCTCTTCTGAGAACAGCTCCCAGTTCTTGTCTCTTCTAAGCAGTTCAAGAGGAGGTGAGTTGAGGTACACCAGGGATAGAAGGATGGCTGTTTGAGGGACAAGAGTGTGTATTTGTACTGTGGGTCTCAAGGAGGTTAATGTCCTGCATGGCAGGAGAAAGGGGAGAGGTAGGAAGACATATGGGTGAGGGGACATGTACATATATTCCCAACATCATGCTCCACGAATTGCAGTGGCCTCTCATTCTTTGACAGCTGTTCGGAAACCGTCCTGTACCTTCCCGAAACAAGAACCCAGAAATAGTGATACTCATTTTAGAGTTGTTCCCCTCTTCTTTTTCCTCCTGACCAATTCTGCTCCAGCCACAACACTGAATTGAGACCTGCAGGCTCACAACTTGAATAGATGAGCAATTTTGCTGACAGTGAGAGATACAGGCTGTCAACACAGGAAAATTATGTGTATTGACCATTATGTGTAACTTATGAGTTCTCAATAACATCATTAAGTAATAGTGTCCAAATTTCTGAATTATTACCTACTCTGTGAGAATACAGAAAAAAAATCGCTTTTCATCAGCAATGGGGCCATTCCATTTTCATTTGATCAGTAACTTGAAAGTAGGCATTGCTTTAACACCAAATGACTTGAAACAAGTACGATTTGAATGACATCCTGACTCATTAACCTGTTTTGCAGCCAAAGCAGGGAAGGAGAGTGTAATATTTCAAAGTATATATATTTTTTTCTGTATCCACTAATTCAAAACATTTGCAGACTCTACGTTTTAGAGGTTTTACTCAGTTTTGCCTTTTTGGTTGTGTCTCCTACTGTATTCAGGGAAACTTTATGCCTGTAGTGCACTATTTCCTGCTAAGAACAATGAGAAATCCTTGTACCCATCTGCCTCTCCTTCATATTTAGTTGGCTGTCATAGGGGTTAATTGTGTCTGACTCCCTAAATCAAAAATGGATTGGGTTTGGCTCTAGTATTTGTTCAGCATCCAATTCCCTGCAATTACACCACACTTCTACTGCAAAGCAAAGCAGGTTAGTGGAGAAATGTGTGGGTTAAAATTGTAGTCCCTAGTCATGGATGTAGTCCTTTAAAATACATTTCATGTTATATTTCAGCTGCGTTGCACTTGTATTTTGGTAAAGCAGTACCTGCAGAAAACTGACAACAGAGAATGAATGCTTAACTCTGTGGCAGTTTACAATAGCTTACAATAGTTTCACATGCAGCAGTTGGATGGTAATGGAAGCAGGACCCCAAGCATGTGCCAAGGATCCCATGTGGCATAAACCCAAGACAGGTGATTTCAATGGAAGCTCAGCAACAGACTTTGATTGGGCTTGTGTGTACCGCAGGTCTGCCTGTAGCCTTAGCCATGTGAACCTAAGTACAACAGCTTAAAAGGAACAGATGCAGGTATATGGGCATTGATTTGTTCGGCTATTGCTTCAGGTTTAAGGTAAACGAGCTTGCTGGTCATAGGTGGATATTATATGGAGCTGAGGGTGTGCTCAACGACACTATCTAAATCACTGTTTGATATGGCAAGTCTTATTCAACAAAGTAAACCATTGCATCATGAATTGCTCTATGTTGTCTAAGTAGAAGTGAATGACAACACTCTCAGACATATGGTCTGATTTTGGGGTGGTCCTGTGCAGAGCTGGGAGTTGGACTCAATGATCATTGTGGGTCCCTTCCATCTCAGGATATTCTATGATTCAATTATGTTGTTATGAAAGGAAAGGGTTAAGACTGTTTAGAGACACCCAATCTGAGTCTTCAACTATTTTTAAGATTGAGATAAATTACAGTGAAAATTCAGTTACCTTATACTTTAGCTCTATGGTAAGAATTTTTCTGGACAGTGAAGATATGAATCCACTTGAATATTTTGTAACATCTGTATTTATTTTTTAATTTGATTTTTTGAAGAATTTAGGCACCATCAATTTTACTAAACATTTAGTTAAAGAGATCAAATACCCAAAAATCCTGAGGGGCTAAGAGGCTGAAGTGCCTTCTAGGTGCCTCACTGCTTCATCACATGCTTAAATATCTATATAGATCTGACAGTTTGTACAGGATTCATTTGACCAAGCGTAGTGTAGGCGGCTGCATCTGATATAGTCACTGCTGTCTCCCATCAGTGCCCACAGTGGTGAGAAGTAGATGCTTCTAGGGAGTGATTCATTTCACCTTAAAGTTTATCCCAGGCAAGTCAATACAAGTTATGATGCACCAATATAAATCAAATCAAATTGAAGCTTTACTCTGCTGTAAGTGTGCTGGGAGGTAAAATTCCTTGTGCAAACTCAACGAAAGTCTTAGAAAGCACGTTATCCCCTACTTACTGCTCCCTGTAGTCCAGATGACCCAGTCTTTTCAGTGGCTGTGGACCTCTAAAGTGCCTTAGATGAACACAGGGATGTGTGATCATGCAGCTGGTTAGATGCTTGTCTTTATATATATCAGCTCAAGTACTCATAAAACCCTGCTTTCAGCATATTACAAATGAGGTCAAGATTCCACCTGGAAACATTAATATTAGCATGTTCACTGCATCTGTCCACTGTGTCTACGTTTTGTTTTGCTCTGCTCATCTCTTTTTTTCCTGCAGTATGTCTTTCTTTTTCTGTGCTCTGAACAGCACCTCTTTGGTTCTGTCTTGTCATTTGTCCATCTATCTCACAATCTCTTATCCTGTTCTTGTGCTGTTACTTATTTCCTGCCTGGATTTCCTCCCTGCTTCCTCTTATCTTCAGAGCCCTGTTTTGGAAAGGGGCAGGAGGCAGTATTCAAGCCGTCTGCCTACCGAGCACTCCTTATCTGTGCTCTGGGAGGTGCTTTTCTACTCAAACTAATCTGAATCTCTCTAGAAGAGGAAAGTCAGGACTCCGGGAAGCTGGAGAATAAATAAACTATTAGTACAGTAGAAATGAAAGCTGGCAATTCCAGTAGCGTATGGATAGTGAACTGGATGAATCTGATACCCAAATTAAGGAAAAGAAAAAAAAATAGAAAAAGAATGCCATATTAATTTCTAGGTCTTTCTATGAACTTGCAGCAAAGATACCGTATTTACATTAGAAAAAGTACTACTGCTCAAATGAACAGGGATGTGGTCCTACTGTCACTTGCGGTTTACCTTCTCTTTTGTTACTGTTATTGTTAAGCAATTGAATACACCAGGAGTCTCAAATCTCAAAGACATAGTTCTCTTTAGTAGGTAACTGTTGCTGTTCAGCTAACAGACTTAACTATGCAAAATCAAAGGATTTTTTAAAAACCTGTTTTGAAAAAAAAAAAAAAAAAAAGCAATGTATATAGTTAATCTTATTTCATTTTTCACCCAGATGCACAATACGTTAGTACAGGTTGTTAGTGCATCTCTTGATATGTATTCTTGATAAAGCTGACAGTATTTTACCTGAGGGAGGTACTTCAAAATTTGTAGTGGATGCATGGAGTAAAGTCTAATTCTTTAGAAAAAGCCTTTCAGATCACCTATTTAATTTCTGAAATCTTCAGCTGAATATTCATGATTTATATTTTGTGATCTTGAATCGCAATTGTAACCTTTGTCAAAAATGCTTTCCATTTGTACTGTTGTTTGTCCCATCAACTATTTGCCCCATCATGAGTTTGTCCCATGTACAGGCAGTAAAAGCAGTAGACATATTCACACTTGGCAGGAATATGTCCAACAGTGGTGTTTGAAAAAAGACCAAAAGAACTCAGCGGTAGCCAAAATAGAAGTCAAGGTCCATAAGCTGTTAAGACCAAGTAAACAGAGCCATAAGATATATAGTTAATAAATAAATAAATAAATAAAGCACAAAGTAAAACAATAATTTGGTAAGAAATACTGTGTGAAAGTAAATGGCAATTCAGAAAACTTTGCATCACAAAAAAGAGGGTTGAGTAGAGGCAAGTGACTTCAAAAATTACAACAATCACCACACATGAGAAGTGAGTAATGAATAATGAATTACATGAGATTGAATTAGGAAAAATGATATGTAAACCATCCTTCCAAAACTAATAAGCACTACCAAACTCTAATGCACATACTGAGTTATCATATGTGAGTACCTTCCCTCAAATCAATATAACTCTTGAAATATTTAAAATTAAATGGTATTCTTAAGCACTTTCCTGACTCCATGCCAAAGATCAAGCACCAAGATATTCCTCGTGAGTGAAAAATTAAGGCTACATTAGGATTAGTATTACATATGGTTGTGAAGTGACCTAGTTCAGTTTTTATCTGACCTGGATGGATGGATGGATGGATGGAAGTTATGGAAAATATTGTAAAAAGAGCAGATCAATAAGGACTATTTTAAGATGGGATTGTAGTGAATGGTTTTATGGAGTAAGTGGCAAAAAAGCTAACGAGGTCTGAAGAAAACATTCAGTTGTCAGCCTGCAGGAATGAGGACGATAGCAAGAACTAAGGAAAAATGTTTGAGAGATCTAATCAAAGTGTACATAATCTTAAATGGTGTAGATAATGTTAATGCTTTCTACCCAGCATGCATTCTAAGACCAGGGGCAAGTACTGTACTTAAAATCAAATGCAGACATAAAGAAACACTTATTAAATTAATAGTAACTGCTGAAGTGACCTGCAAGGCATAGGTATTGAGAGAAACACATTGAGGGTTACTCAGCAACAATTAGCTGATGTCCTGGAGGCGGTGGTACAGAACGGAAACACATATGCTTTGTTCCACTTTGCCAGTGACATTCAGAAGGGATTTTTGTTTTGTAAATGTACTTGGACCAAGGAGGTTTGCCATTTTTTGTTTTATAGAAATAGAATATAATGCCTCATAAAATTTTTTATAGCCATTCATACTTCAAGATTAGAAACCACAGAATATGGCTTTGAGTGGCAAATAGTTTTGTGATTTAGATTGTTTGAAAAGATCTGCATGAACTTTTCCTTGCTGCATATGTTACTAGACGTTGCATGTGTAGCTTTCTGTCTAAAATATCTTGATAAATCTCTATTCACTGCCAATAAAGAAAACCACCAAGAGTATGTGATCTTGGTTATTACTTCGAACAGTGTCAAATATACATTTGCGATTTTTATGCCAAATATAGTATAATCATAATTGTGATTGACATTTCTACTGAAGGTTTATAGTGAAAATATAGGCCAGGATGACCTTGCTGCTGGGCATGGAAGAAACGTTTCCCTTAGGAACAGTACTTATTTTGCTAGCAAAGGCTGTTGGCAAAGAAAGTTCACTGTTTTTTTACCAGTCTCTGTTTCAACATCTCCAGCAAGCCCTTTGAGTTCTGTAGTGTAACCCCTCTTCATCCATGATTAGAGAAGGTACAGTTACAAGCAAATGACGTCTGACTTCTCTCTGAGTACTGCTAGTGGGTTGTGACTGTACTATGCAGTGCTGAGACATCAGAAAAGTTACAGACCTGAAAGAAAAGGCAAATTAGTCCAGGCAGAGTGCTGAACTAGTGCCGTGGTATTGCTCCCAGGACCTGATAAAGTATCTCTGAGCTGTGCTGCTCCATGCAGAGTGAACAGCATCTTTATCCTTACTTTGCACAGTAAGGATGTTGCCTGTTTTGGCTTGAAAAATCTGGGATTTCTTGCTTAGATTTGAAACCAGAGGATGAAGGAATAAACAAACTGCTAATTCATGACTTAGGGCTGTGCAAAAAGGATATTTGTAGGGATTTCAGTAAATCATGTGTTAACATTGTGTTTTTTATTTCTTCAGATGCCGTATTTGCAGCAACAGAAATAAAAAATAAAAAAGACAGAGCTGAGACTGTGTTAGGGTGTTTGATCCCCAGAAGAAATTGGGATTCTCATCTTAAATCCCACTGAAGGTCCATCTCCCTGATTCTAACAGAGTGCAGAGTTGATTTATTCACAAGAAAAGACAACCCATATTACACAATTAAGATGCCTTTGTATTGGGGGAGCTTTTCCCTACTTTTTGTCATTTACAGGGGAAAAAATAATAAAACAGATATCTTATTTAAAGTCCAAATGTGGACAGAACAGCTGTAGTTTTAACATGTGCTAACTGGATGAAGTCTGTCGAAAAAACAATACTAATAGAATGGTAATAGTTTTGGGCAGCCAGCCAGGAACATACTTTTGTGAATAGGTCTGGATCAATTTTATTTGATTTTTTTTGCTTGTTCATTTGTTTTAATTTTATTTTTAATAGATTATTGAAATATAGCCTGTTTCATCAAAGGTGAAATATTTTTCAAAGTTGTTGGTTTGCACTAAATTTTGAGGATAATCTCTCATAGTTAGGAGACAAGAAAACTGAGTAGATAGAGTATGAGTGTAGGAGACTTTGCATGATTTGGGATAAATGATAATGCTGTGATTGAAGCAGAGCAGGGATTTGAAGCTGAATTCTGGTATAATCCAGGCCAGTAGCCAAATGCTAAGCAACTGAGTGTGACAGACAAAGATACAACCCTCTCTCACAATGCGGTTCCATTTATGGAAATGCTTAAAAGATTTTGTCTTTTATTCTGTTTGGAAATGAACAAAATTTTTGCAGCAATCTCTGTAGATATGACATTTGATTTCAATGCTGTGATCAACCTCCAGCAGTAAGCAAAACACCTGTGTTAGGTGTAAATGATTTGTGTCTAATATAGATCTGAAAATATTCTCTAGTGAGCAGAAAAGGCAATCCATAATTGCCAGATTTATTCCTTTTTTTTTTTTTTTTTTTTTTTTTTTTTTTTTTTTTTTTGAGGTCTGCTTCAAGCTGTGCTAGATTTTCAAATGAATGGTCAGAAGAAATACGCAATGAAAAAGGGATAAAAGTTGTTTATTTTCCATTAATAGTGAAAGAATCAAGTTAGGCCTAATGCTGGATGTGATAATCTGTTTGAGATGATTATTCTGCCTCATGTTCAGCTGGCTACCTACTGAAACACTGTATAAATGACAAAGTCATTTTCAACTAGAGTGGTTACACTGTTAACCACTGAATTAAGGGACACTCTCTATAACTCTGTGACATACTTCCTTGGCATATCTCAGAAGTAAGGTGAATTTATTAAGTTTGTTAGGCAGTATTTATTGGAACTGAAAATGGATCCAATTGGACTTGGATTTGATCTGTAACTTTATTCTGCTCTGAACACTACTAACTCTTCTATTTTCTGTTCACCTGAAATGTTGTTCGAGGAATTCCTTTAACTTAGTTTTTCTATGAAGTTCTTAAACATAAACTCTGGCTAGTGTGAACTGTTGGGTGAAGTTTTAATATTCCAGTCTAAGAAGCAGGTGAGGCACTAATATTAATATCTAGACCGCTTTCTTCATTACTATTATTATTATTATTATTATTATTAGCAGATCTGCTGCAGTTTTCAGATGTTGTTCAGCCTCTCCATTACTTGAAGACCAGTAAAAAGCAAACAAAAACAAAAGAACCCCTCAGCTGATGTTCAGTTGTATCACTATACTTGAACTATAAGCTTCATGGGAGCAGCAAATCTTAACACCTAAAGACAAAACTTCATCATCTGGTCTTATTTCCTGTATTCAGACATTTGCAGTTCCTACCATGTCATTCTGGGAGTATGTCAGGCTACCCAAGCTGTGAGCAAACACAACTGAATGGTTCTTTCCCATAAACCTATAGGTACATGTCTTTCAGTTGAACTACTTGTCACATGGATTTTATTTTGTCTAAACCAGTTTCTATCCTCAAAAATATTGATTCATTCAGTAGCCAGAATTGCTTCCTGAAATGTCTCCAGAGCATCATGCAGCTGAATGTCAATTTTATTGTGATTGGATTAGTTCACTGGAATGCCACCAGCATGCAGGTGGGTGCCTTCCAACCTTGAGATCAGCTGGAAGTTCTTTTTCTGGAAACTCCCAGGTGCCAAGAGGCAGTCAGTGGAAGCAAATTCAGCCACAGAATTAATGAAGGTAACAGCAGATGATATTGGGCAGGAGTGTTTGGCAAAACATCTGATTTTAAAAGGAACAGGAGCTCTAATCAGATGGGTAATGTGTTATGGATGATGAAAAGGATGTTCATCCACGAGAGCCATTCTTGTCCAGTGTGTTTAATACCATGTGAGTTTTTATGTTCCCATTTGGATGGGGCATCCTGCCCATTTACCAGCTAGTGAGCCATCGTAGAGATTCTCCCAGACTTTTATTTTGCTCTTGCAAATGGCATAATGAAAGCCTTTACAGAGTTAACAGAACATTGTATTTGCTATAGCACTGAAGTTTGTCTCATGGCAATCTCATGAAACCTTCTGGATGTAAGTATGATGGAGTCTTGAGAGCTTCCATTCAAATAAACATTTAAGAGTACTTACAACAGATAAAACTGTAGCTGGTAGAAAGCACCACTTCTTATTATAATTTCTTTTTCAGTCCTCCTTCTTTCTTCTCTCTACTTACGTTAGCACATCCTCATCACTATTGGGGATTAGGATATCAGTATAGCTGGTAGGGAAGATTGCCAGTTTGATTCCTTCGTCCAGTTCAGAACCAGCTCCTTTACTCTCTGTATGTAGACGCCCATCACCGGTGGCTGTGCAGGCAAATTGTCAAGAAAGATTATCTTAGTTTCTTGATCTTTGTTACTGTGTGTTCCTTTCACTGGCTTTGAAGCTCTGTGCACTGCCAATGCAGTGTGCAGACACTGTGCAATGAAGTCACTGCACGTAGCTTCTTATGTTGGAATATTTTCCAAATACATGGCCATTTGTGACCGTCTTTGCAATGTTATTTCATATATGTTTCTCCCAAATCATCATCAAAATTGATTCGCCGATACATTTTGTGCATTTTGTACATGGTATCATGTAATTTTTAAGGTTCTCTTTTGATTATATATCTGTATTTTCTTATTCCAAGTACTGTTATTATATTAAAGCTTTATTCATAACTTGACTAGTGGTAAGATTGTTTGGTAGTAGTGCAACTGGACTTCCAAGCAAGGTGGCTTATATAGTAAACGTCCTGTTAATTTCTAAATACTAAATTAACATTTAACCTAAATCTTTATATTGTGTCTTTCAATATTTATTATAAAACATAACTAATCCATCAGTTTCTGTTCAATAAAAATGCAATTTAATGGTTAGGTTTCAATCCATTTTCTGGCTCTAGGTTAAGAGTGTATTGTTTTGTTCTTGATGTGACATCATCTAATGCTGTCTCAAGAGTTGCAGCAGGCAAATCTTTTAGTTCTTCACTCTTCATTAGCTTCCATGCAGATCCTTCTAGCTGCTGGGACCATCAAGTCATCACATGCCTACACTCAGGTATTATTATTGTTGGCACAGGTTTGTCAGATCTTTAGAGCTCCTGGCAAGACACACAGAGGAGTGGTATATGGTGTCACAATTGTGCATTGCTGCAAATTGTTGCCTTCCTAAGTTTTGTCCTTGTTATTTTTGTATGACAAGATTCCGTATGTGCAAGCCTGTACCATTGTGTATTTTCTATCGAGCTTTCTATTATTCTGACTTCTTTTTGGAAATAATTATTTGCGTTTTCTATGTTCATAGAGAATATTGCTTCTTAACTAAGCAAACATGACATGTAATCTTTAGTTACGCTGATAATAAATGCTATCACTAACTGATTGAATCAGCACTTATCCTGTTTAGCAGTGTTGATTTATCAGCATAATACAGGCTTTATTTGCCATTTATATGTGATATATATACATATATATATATATAAAACTCTCCATCAAGACTTGTTTTGCAGCAAGAGGGGCAAATTTAAATTTCTAGGGATCATTAATAAAACACTTGTACAAGCCACTGTGCAGAATCCTAGGTAAATTAAGCTAATCTCTGCGGTAGTCAGTAATCCAGTTTTCCCATTTGCTAGTATGAATCAGTTGTCCTAGCAGATGATGTAGATGATGTTTTATTGAAGGGAGGTCACCCTGTTACCTAAGGCTTCCCCCCCCCCAGCAGATGAAGCTCCATGCACACAGTCTCTAGCTTTGTTTCACAGCCTTCTGTTTTGGAGAGGCAAGTGGTGAGAGCGACACCTCATTCTGAGTTTGGGATTGTCAAGACCAGACTTTCTGGCACCTCCTGCCAGAAGGCAGGGGTCTCCTTCGAGCTTCTGGGGAATTTGCGGTGGGAGATGCTGCCATTCCTTTAGCCACTCTGCTCTGCTGGCCCCTCTTTGCTTTAGGAGAGTGCAGTTTCCTGTCCTACTGGCTTCATATACCTACAGTAACTTTGCTAAGGGTTTTTGCTATTGATTTCCTTTAGCTAATACAGCCCTCGTAAATAAAAGTGTCTCTCAGCATACCTGTTGCCTTGAGTTAGGGTGACTGCTTACTCTAGCAGTGTAGAGCGCAGGCTAGTACTGCACTCTTATTTTTCCCAGACATATGTATACTAGTACAGCAACAAAATTTTAACTTAAATGCTTCTTTGAGATTGTAAAATGGCCAAACATCAGAAAACATCTTCCCTTTTCTAGTGGCTTGCCTTCTCTCTGGAATTCTTGAGACTGCAGATTTGCTTCAGTCTTCCAGTTTCCAACCTCCAGACTTCTATACACTCTGTATATAGTATTGTTTTCTTTTCTAATTTTGTTTCAGCTCTCTAATATCCCTCCTCTCTTACATAACTCCTAGTCTTTCCCATTGACTTCATTAGCATTGCATTCCATTGTCTTAAATGAACGCTAGAGCTTATCCTCTTACCATTCCCACTTGTGTACTGACTTTAAGGGAACACACTCTTACTTACCCAAAATAGGGGTAAATAAGTAAGATGCTTGCTTTAACTTGATAGCACTTTAGATTGATGTTCTTGGCTTAATTTACCATGCTTCATTTCAGATACATAGAGGGTTACAAAGCTAGCTTGTACTCCTCTAGTGCAGAATTGTTCCTTTCTACACCTAGTTTTAACATGGTTATTTCCATCTCACTGTATCTAGTGTTGGCCAAAACCCTTCCACGAAACTGTATGGATTTTCAAATAAAATAATGTTTTCCTGTTTCAGAAAGTATCATCTTTCTGGATAAAATTTAATTTATCAAAACATATGCCTGGTCCCAACACCTTCTTAACAAAATACTCACTATAATTTTAAGTTTTTCAGCAAAGTCCCCCAGATCAAATTCCTTAACCTGGCCATCTATCATATTACGTTGAAGCGTTTCTGATGATTTTGTACAACATTGTGTTCACTCCTATCCTCACCATTATCCAATTCTACTTTTACTTGCAATGTGAAGCCAAAGAAATTTTATTGATTCCTGTGGAATATATGATTATATACATATTTTTTTTTTCTGTGAAAGCAGAATTTGTCTTATTGGGTTTTTCAATTTTGGGTGATTTCCAAGCTTTTTTTTTTTTAAATATAAAAATGTCCTACATTTTGTGGCCTCAGAACTCACCACTGTAAGAAGCTGCTTTCCTCAGCCAGTGCTAACGGTCCTTTCTGAATCACCTTTAATGTTTTGTTGTTTTTCTATTTCACACTGATTCCTGAATTCTTTTGCTTTGAACTCGTTCCAGAACTGTTATTTATTGCTTCCTTTTTATTTACAGGGTAAGATAAAACCATCAGCTATGTTTCTGCTCTACTTCTCCACTTCTAGTAATGAAGCAAAACTGCTCAGCTCAGTCTTGAGCTAGCTATGTGTTTGTCTTTCAAACAGAAGAATCCGCACCACTACAGATCTGAGTGTAGGCAACTGCAAAATGCCAGGATGACCTACAGAGTTACAATTACTGTAAGGCTAAATCACACTAAGTAATTGTGATTTTTCAGGTATTGAAAGGCCTGAAATCTAGATTGGAAGGAAGTTGATGAAAGTTTTAGCACCTACCTCAGTGGGGTGGCTTGAAGTCACCCTATACGGACCTCTGTAGTTAGCTGTTAGCTGGTCTTTTGCTCCCATGTGGTCTGTGTGGTACATTACAGGGAGAATGCCACAGAAAGCTAAGCATTGTATTAGTAAATCAACTTCTGACTTGAATGATTTATAGGGTATTATAGTTACTTTTTTTTTTTAACATTTACGGACAAAATGCATTCTGAGGAAACTCTGCTAACTACAATCCATTCATATAGCGAACCCATAAGCACTACGAATCATTTAAAAAGTCAGAAACAGTACATTGTAGCTGTTAAATAAAGTCTTTCATCTGAGAATTTGAGCAAACTTAATTGTGATAATAAGGCAGCTGAACTTTTACTAAATTATGGCTTTTACGGAGAAATAAACATTTATTTTTCAATATCTTGGTCTATTTGGTTCTCAGTTTGAACTACAGTTGATATTCTTACTTGAATGGTAAATGTTATCTTCTTTTCCATTTAAAAGTTTTAGACTGTTTCATCTCTGAAAAATCTCCATCTGAATGATAGTTTATATGTTTCTCTCCATACACTCATTTTAAGTTCTCAAACAGTTGCTCACAAATTGTATCAAACTGTAAGTAGATTTTATAAGGAAAGATTTCCCAGGGATGGCCTGAAAAGTAGTTTCACTTTTTCTGACAATATTCAAATTGATATATATAAAGTTCTTACATGATAATTTTTTCTATATATCTACATACACATATGCACAGAGTCCCTTTGCATATTCACATACACTCAATTATGATATATCACCTGGTATATGTCCAGTGTGCCCTACATTTTTCTGAAATTTGAAAAAAAGAAAACAACAACTTTTCTTCTGCCTTTCATCCATTCTTGAAGTTTGCCTTTTGGCCAACACCTTTAGCAGCTTATACAAAATAATTTTCTGTGAAATAATGACATCATACACCCCACAGCCATTTATTGCTGAGTTATTATCCTGCTTATAAGTTTTTTCTTCCTACTTTTCTTCTATGCAGAGAAGCAGCTATGTAACAACTGTAACATTTTTTTTAGCAATGCATGCATATGTCTACTCTGAAAATACAGGAATGTGAAAAATAGTACTTTTGTGATTTACAAAAAGTTATATGAGCAGTAGAATTGCTATTTACCCAGACTTTTGAGAATGAAGAAGTAAAGAAACTGTGAAAAGTTTGCCTTTCAATAGGTTCAATTTTCAATCACTGACGAATAAACAAATTTAGCCCTAAAATACAAAGATTTATGTTCAGTTAAAAAGATCTGTGCCATCACGATGCATATGGATGGACTGTGTTGTGATCTTATTTGTTCTATCACATATATCACATAGACTGAAGTTTTTGTTGATATTTCTATATAATCGTGCTATATCACATGCTTTTCCAGTAAATCTATTTTGTACCAATTTATTTATTAACATGATCTTTTCATTACAACTTTTTAAAATATACAGTGTTTTTTCTTCTTCCTTTTCCCTCTTTGTCCCTTTCAATGCAGAATATTAAGTGCTGGAGACTGTTGGCTTAAGTTCATTGCATGTCTCCAAACTCTCAGAGGGATGATTTTATGAGAAGTTAAATGTTTTCACTGACTGACTTTTTGTGAAAAAGGAGGAAAAAAAAAAAAAAAAAAAAGGACTGACATAACTATCTCAGGCTATTTGTCCATCTCTCATGAGTGTCTTATTAAAATGGCAAAGTGATGCAGAATGTGACCAGCTATGGGATATGTGACACGTGAAAGAAAGGCCTCTGAACATATCCAATGTTCAAACACTTGTTTAAGCATGAAATTTTCTCATTTTATATTTTAGTAAAACCTGTTGTCAAAAAAGAAAATTAAAAAGTATATTTCTTGTAATTTAGATGTTAGTAGTGTTACACATAAAGCTGGATTCAACTCACACCAGTTTACATAGCTGAGAAATCTAAGTTATGAGTCTTCTTCATCTTTCTTTAGTCAATGAAGAGAGGTAAGGTTTCACTTAATTGTTTCATAAGGTAATTTTGGCAGCTGGGATCCTAATTTAAGCACTTTAAGTTGCTAGAATGTCAAAGGATGGCCCTGAATTTTGCTTGCCTGTATCGCAGATCTTCCCCCTAAAGCCGGCTCACAGCTATAGAGATGTTCCTCAATACTATGGCTTTCTGTACTTTTGATCAGAAAATTTATTTTTCCATCTGTGAACCTCAGTGAGGTGAACCTTGCCTATGTTGCTTGTCACTACTGTAACTTCAGTCTTCCTCTTTACTTCTTTTTCTTAAAGATCAAACAAATTACGTTCGATCCCAAACCATAACAACTTGAAAATCAAGTCCTCTGTAGTCACCAAGATGCAAGCAACCAGGCTGTTGAAAGGCATTCCTCTTCATGCTGGATTTCTGAAGTCAAATCTTTTTCCTCCTTCTCCTTCTCCTTCTCCTTCTCCTTCTCCTTCTCCTTCTCCTTCTCCTTCTCCTTCTCCTTCTCCTTCTCCTTCTCCTTCTCCTTCTCCTCCTCTCCTCTCCGTCAGAGATTTCCTTATTTCCACTTTCATTGTGCAGCTTAGAAATGACGTTCAGCACTACAAGGCTAGACAGAGAAGCTGGCTGGTTCCACCTTACAGACTTTCATTCTTTTTCCATTGAAATTAGCCCTTTACAAATTCACTGCTGATTAGTAGATGTTATGAATTGCTGAGTGAGCCAGCCAGTACAGTTTTGAATAATCAAGATCACAATATGACAGTAACTCATAGTGTAGTTTCTTCATGAAATCTAACAAAAGAGCAGTTGCTATATTAAAAATATTTTACATTAGACTTACATGGCAGTAGAAGGTATTAAAAATCCCCTCTAGCTGTTGACAGTTGAAGAGAAAGTATCTTTTTGTGAATGGTAGGAGTGTAAACTGTCCAGTTATGCACACTCTAAGTTTTTTGGTTTTCAGGGTTTGTAATTAGGATAATAAATTATATTCAGGCTTAGGAGGTTATGGCAATGCAATATATTCTCTGTGAGTGTAAAATCAGAGAATAGAGTCCTGTCTCTGCCAGGCTAAATCCAGATTTTCTAAACATAAAGAAACAGATCTGTTATTTCAGATCAAACCTGTCTATTCCAAATTTGAAAAGATGATTTCTACCAAAAATACACCAAAAGCTTGACTGAAGAAAGTGTAAACTTAATACTATGGTTGGATGTACTTACATGGGCTTGAATTCACCTCCACTTTTTGACTCTTTATTGAGTTTGAAAGATTTAACATAACTGTATTAAGGAGCATATTTTTCTGCAGTCAAACCAATTTGCATTAAATTGGATCTTTACAAAACCCTCAACTGCTGTGCATGGCTGAAAAAAAAAGCTTGAGAAACACATTTCTAGCATCTTTAAAAATACTGGAGGAAATAACCACAAGTACCTTTGGAATAGGAGCATTTTCAGAAAGTGAATATGCAGGTATTCCACACATAACACTACTTGAAAATCATTCACTAAAAAATACGCTGCCTTTAATTTGGGCAGAAGAATTCAGTGAAGTTTTGTGATTGTTTATGTTGACAGGTTTCCTTTTTTCTTTTTTTTTTTTTTTACAAACATTCTGCAACCACATGCCAATCCTGGTGTTTTCACATATGTAGAATTAGCCACTGGGCCCCTTTTGATAACTCAGATCACAAGGGACTTCTTCAGTGAAGGAAAATGGGAGCCAGGCAAGCTTCTGTGTTGCAGTCTTGGCCGCCATAATTATTCCGTGTATTTCTGGTACCTGGGGCTATTTTACTACCTGACAATAGGAAGAGGTGCTACTAAAAGATTGTCCTGTTGCACTGACTAGACCAAAGTTTTTCTTCTGGCTGTTAGATGACTTATGGTGACTTTCATCTTTTTGTTTGTTTATTGTTTTTGTTTTGTTTTGTTTTTCAGCTTTCATTTGCAGCAACAACCCCAGAATTGGCTGATAAGAAAAAATATCCTTATTTCTTCCGGACAGTGCCATCTGATAATGCAGTGAATCCTGCAATTTTGAAGTTACTCAAGTATTATCAGTGGAAGAGAGTAGGAACTTTAACCCAGGACGTACAAAGGTTTTCTGAGGTAAGATTTGCATAATTTCCAGTGCACAAAGACAGCTACTAATATGAGACTTCCAAGGGGCTAGTTCCTCCATTAACAGCAATTAAGTAAAAGGAAACAGATGCAATGTTTCGGTCTTGTTTGGCTTTGTCTTGCTAGGCTATATCTGCTGTACTGAGTAAACTTGTTTCCCTTCTGGGGCTCATTTGACTAGCTGTGGTTAAAAACTACTCCTGCTTTCCCTTGACTTTTTTTTATACCAAGATCATTGCATCTAAGTGCAAAAAAATCATATTTGTTTTGTAGCAAAGGATCCTTTATACTCTTTGACTTGTTGAGTGTATGATTTTGAAGGAGCCTTGTATATTGACATTGGTTCAGTTAAAAGATAGAATAAATCTAATTTCATCTTGTCGTTCCTCTCATGATCTGATTTATCACAAGTGTCAGTCTGAACAGTCTGAACATTGAGGGACAATATCTGCTAAACGTATGGTTGAAAGAGTTGTAGAAGCTTACTGAGACACAAATGACTACAGCCCCCAGAACTGATAAGATCAAGTGTTATGCACCCTCCAAATCTTCTGAGTTCCACCCTGAGCAACATTTTGCTCATAGAAATTGTAAGAAAGTATGGGCCAAGTGCCTTAAGCATGGCATTAACAACAAAGCAGTTAAAAGAAAACATCTTATATGTAATTAATTAGAGCAAGACAAGCGAATGAGTTGGCCAATTAATTGACAGGCAAAACTAATAGAGGGATGCCAGTTTCATGGTTGTTTTTTTCCTTCCTCATCATTCATTAAAAAAGGCTGACTGTGATTTGAAGACTAATATAATTAGAACTAGTGAAGAGGGGTAAGAACACATTAGGGTCTGCTTGGATGAGTCACATATTTTCAAATTCTCTGTCACAATTATTTCACTATGGAGTACTTAAGAAATCTTAGAGTCTTCCCTTATGAGCTTTGAGAATTCAAAGATAACAAGTAAGGGTATTGTAGGGGGAGGGAAGAGACCTGTGTGTCTGTCTTTGCAAAAAGCACATAAAGACCCAGCAAATTATAGACTAGTCAACCTAAAATAAATTCCTGGAAAGACGCTTGAACAAATATTACCCAGAAGATAAAAAAATGCTAAACAGTGGCCAAAATGGATTTGTTAAGAATCAATCACGGAAAGCAAACTAATTTCCTTCTATGACAAGATAACATGTCTCAAGGAGATGGAGTAAGTGATAAATGTGATGTTTTATGACTTATAAAAATGTTAAAGCTGTTCCTAAAGAAAACTAGGGAAGCTTGATCATGAGGAAGATACTGTAAGAGCAGTCTCTGACCAATATTCCTGCCACCAAGGTTAATTGATATCAGATCAGTTGACTGTTTTTAAAATGAGTGCTGAAGCAAAAAGTAGCCAAAAAGTATGTATGCTTTATCCTCCACTGGCTTGGAATTATGATTTCAAAGAGTAGTTATCAGTGGCTCACTGTCAAATAAGAAGGATGGGATTCTGTCAAGTGGTTTTCTAGACAGTGGGATAGAGAAAAAGGTTATTAAATATACAGTTGATACCTATTCAGGAAGAGCTGCAAGTACTTTTGCTGAGGACAGGATTAGGTTTCAGAATAATCTTGACAAGTAGAGAAAGGTTTTAAAAGAAATAGTATGTAAATGAAAAAGTACAAAATACTAGACTACACTAATCAACTATGTTAATGAAGAATGGCTACCTAGACAGCAGACCTCCAGAGAAAGATACGGGAAGCACTACAATGAATTACCAGCTGAGTAAAAGTCAAGAGTGTCAGATTGCTGTAAAAAGTAGAAAAGTAGCAAACAGCTCCCATTTCACCTCTCCCAATGTAATGCAATATTTACATTTAAGACGTACAGAGTTAACTTCAACTCTGCTTAATGCTAATTAGATGGAAGTTGGAACATCTGGTCTAGCATCATCTTCCAGAGGGAAATAGATTAGAGAGCTCTCTTAAAAAGTTAAGAAATCTAGAAACATGTTCTGAGAAAGAATAAAAGTGGAAAACAGGGGAATAGACTGGAAAGGTTGTTGAACCTCCGTTGTGGGGGGTTTGTTAAGATGAGAATAGACAAACACAACATAGGCATTCTTGGTCTTCCTTTGGGACAAAGAAATGAACTTCATGTTTGCCCTGGTCACTTAAGAAGTGTTAAAACTGCAGCTCTACAGGGTTTTCTAGAGTGCTAAACTTGAGTTCAGGGTCTTTCCGTTCCTCCTGAAAAGTAAGTGACACCCTTCTGTGTCAGACTGCAAACTCAATTTAGTGTGATTCATTAAAGCCTTCAGGTAATGAAAGATCCAGTTAATGCTTCCTTGAATTCAGGTGACTTCACAGACCATGTGGAGTCCTGAGTCTCCTGAAATGATTACAGCTGCATCCTTTCTTTTTCAGCTCCATGCAGTTTCTCCCTTCCCTTGCTCTTCCTCTGCAGACAGTGAAAGCACAGGAAAAATTGTAGGAAATAACTAATAGGCTGTCTAGGAGCAATGAGGGATAGGATCCATGAGCAGCAGAGGGGCATAACACCTGGAGACAGGGCAGAGCCCAGCTCCACTGCAATGGAGTGAGGCAGGCCCAGAGGTTGAGGCCAGGTTCGGCTAAGGATGCAGACCGTCAGGCTGCTATGGCAGGTCTAGTGATTGCTGGGCAGGTCTATGGCAGAGGCTGAAGGCATGGGACTAAGCCTAAATGGGACCTCTGGGGCAGAGGATGTGGGTGGAGGTCCCAGGTGAAGGACCTTTAAGGGTGACTTCTTGGTGCTGATACAAGTCTATACATCCACTCTGAAGCTGTAATCTTTTCTCTAACGGAACATCAGCCAAAACTATCCTCCTAAGTAATGTTTAAATTATTCATTTTCCTAAAGGGTTTTTTTTTTTTTTTTTTTTTTTGAATGTGAAAAAATTGTGCAGTAGCATCTTAAACATACCTTCATTGTAAAATCCCGGTAAGTTTAGGATATAGTTCTTCTTTTCTTTAAAAATATATTATATGCCACTAGGCAGGAAGTAACGGAGTGTCATCTCTGTTTATTCTCATATAAAGTAAAATAAGCAAAAATCAATGGGGTCTTTGAGGGAGCCTGAGTAGTAACTCAGGTGGTTTTACTTTTAACAGCAATTTGTTCTGCATGTAATCTCCTGCTCTCCCATTTTTTCCATCTCCCAGAAAGTCTGTATCTGTTTGAAAAATCTCATTTTCTAGAATAATTTATCTAGAATAATCAGCATATCTGTCTGAATTTCCTCCAGTTGTTCCTCTACCTAAACATCTGGGGATACAGATTGCCTTTGTGTTCACATTATATAGAGAAGACTTCATATCCATTTAGTTTAGACAACGGGAACTCTATTTGCCTCTCATCAGCTGCCATCTAACTTCAGTTTTTGTGGCTGATCACTTTTTTTTTTTTTAAGCTGGATTACTGTCTCCTGTCTCTCTTTGCAATTTTTACTACAATCTTATATCTTGACGAAAAAGTTTACCTAACTTGTCTACACTCTGTTAGCTGTCACTGAAAGTCATAAAACTGTTTTATAGTTTACCTTGTCTTGTAATGAGGCAGTTGTCTAAATTGCTTACAGTATCAGTCTTACTCCAGTTTATCTCTGGAAGCCAAAATTACAGAGGACCTCTTGCTTCTATTACAGTTGTTTCCCTTGCAACTCTTCCTGCAGAGACTTTACATTATCACCCATTTCCTTTTTGTTGGTAGAACAACTCCTCTTTCTTGTAAACAAATGTTACATCTTCCTTAATCTCCAGGTGTAATGGATGGTCCAGAAGTAAAGGTAGAACAGAGAAATTTATGCCAGCATGCTCTCAGTTCTTGAAGCACATACATAGGCAATATCTGTATATCAGATGCTAGTAGTGTGACTTGAGGCTCCCTTTCTTGACATTGCTCAGATCCTAAGGATCATGATTTTTGATGTGACCTGAATTCTATGGTTGCCAATAGCACAGCTCACTATTAGTATCCTCCGTAAGTTCTTTACATCTGTTTGTACAACCAGAATTGTCTCTTCCATTGGATTAATGTTTCAGTTGTCTAAGTCCTCTTGGTATAAGGGTGATATACAATCTTCATCAGCTCCTGTTTCTTAATCAGGGCAAATTCATATCCATTGTGCTTCTGTGTCCTAGATTTTTTGGATTGCTGCCCTATTCTCGTCCTCTGGGAGAAGATTCTGTTTCAAAAGTTAATAATTCTATGGCAAAGGTTTATAAATGAGGTTATAAAATATTTTTTCAGGGTTTTCAGCTTGAAGTGTTTGCTATGGCATAGAATCAGAGGATAATTTATGTTGGAAGAGACCTCAGGAGGTTGCCTGGTCCAACATGCTGCTCAAAGCAAGGCTAGCTTTAATGTTTACTATCCCTGAAGAATTATGGCTGTTGCACACACAATTCTCAGAAAAGTCCTGACTATGGCCAGTTTCCAGTTCCCATGTGAGCTTTCACCTGACTGGAGATTCTGCAGGAACTGGTGCCTCTAATTCTGCTGCCATCCAGCACTACCTGTTTGGGATTGTATTTTGAATTAGACAAACCATGCAATATTCCTGCAGTTTGTGTTTGCTGTGTTTCACAGTTTGGTGTGAAGAGTCATGAGAATGAAGTCATACTTAGCTATAAATAACTCAAAACTGTTGAGAGCCACCAGTATTGTAGAAGATATAAAGGCTTCAGAATATGACTGTGAAACAGAAAAGCGTGTAATCATGTGCTGTTTTTCAAGTAATGTTGTATTTGCTAATCAGTAATTCTAGTTTACCTTAAAATTTTACTGTTCATTCCTACATATTGATCATTTTGTTTATACGCGTTTTGGTTCACAGTATGTTTCAAACTGAAAGTTGTCACTTAATTGCACTGATACACTAACAGGGATTCTGGCTTCATTGTTTTGTGATGGGACACTTCTAAGCTGTTTTGAATTGTTTCTTTTTGCTCCTCTGTCATGTTAAAATTCAGTGAAATTGCATTTAACTTTCCATTTGGTAGCATATTCATGATATTTCTAGATTTTTTTTTTTTTTAAATATGTATTTCCCTCCCACAGAGTATCATGTCTGGGACTGTTTTTAAAACAAGTTAAATTCTGATCGTCTCAAGTGACTCTTTGTTTTTCTGTACTTCTTAATAGTCATCTCTTTATGTGATTTCTCTGCTTCTTCCTGGAAATATTGAGAACTGCTAATGTAATTTTATCAGTGTAGGTGGCATTTCAAAAAGACAGAAGAAATGAGGAGTGTGCTGTAAGCTAATGAAACAGATTAACAACATGAAAAATAAAAGATAAAATATTGCCTCGTGATTCTATCACCATCTTCATTGAATTTAATGACCTAAAAATACTAAAGCCAAATTTCCCTAGTAAGTGGACAATGCTACTTTTTCAGCTGACATGATTAACATTCCTAAGATTTCGTGTTGTTCTGTATTTTGAACAGTGACATCTACTTCAAAAATCAGTGGTTCATCAGCGTCCACTTTACTTAAACTGAAATAATTTAACACCTATAAATGCAACTTCTTATCCCACAAAATGTAATACTGGGAAAAAGAAAACTGTCTGAAAGCAAAGCTGCTAGTAAACAAGCCCTCTCAAAGTAGTATATGTCTATTCTTGTAGAGAAAGTAGGACAGAAGTCTTGCTGATCTCGAAATTTATTTATTGTAGTACTGCTCTCTCACTATGGAGTCTGCAAACTAGGATCTGAATTAGTGGTCAGTTCTGATAAAAATTGATTGGATAAATAGATACAATGAGAGAATTACTGAGGGGCTGAGAAGTATTAGGCAGGGAGAAGAAATGAGATATCTGGTGACCTTTCAAACTTCAGTCAGAAAACAAGCCTGAATGCCAGTTTTTGGTGTCTGCAGTTATAAACTGTGCAGGCTTCAAGGTGTGATTGCATTGTTTGACTTCTGAGGAAAGACAGAAGATGTCCAATCTCCATCACAGTTACCAGAGGTGTTAGGGCAGCAAGAAAAATATTACTTTTTCTCCAAGAATGAGCTTGGAAGCATCAAATTTACCAGACACCAGCAAAGTTGAAGCTGGAAGCTCTAAACAGTATGCAGTGATTTGATCCTTGGAGGAGCCCTGTACCTTCAACTTTGAGGGTAGAAAAGTGGGCAGGCAGAATTCAAGAGATGTGAGAGACAGAAGGCAAAGAAAAATATGGGCAAAGGCATGGAGAGAAGACAGTGACGGCAGGCAAACTGAGACATTACAAATGTTGTTATTTAACCAGAGAACTTTTTCAAACTGTCTCTTTCTAATGTTTCTTATTTTTTCAAGCTGTCATGTCTTCCTCATATATTCTATCCAACGCTGTTTGTTTTCTGCTTTGTTTCATTCTTTCCACAAAGCCTTTCAGATTCCTTTTACTGGTTCATATTTTTATTCCTAAGGAAAACTAGAAGATCCCTGTCTGCTATGTCTTTCCTTTACTGGTTCCACCCAGGAATTTCTCCCATCTCCATGTGCTCAGCTGCTTTCAGGGAAGGAATAATTTTCTCCTAACACAGATTGCTACAGTTGGGGCAAAATAAACAAAGAACTTCTGCCTAGTATTTGGTAATATTTATAAAGCCAACCGGAAATATAATAAGTTTAGAACTTCTTTAGAATAATAATATGACATTTTTGAGGCAAAAGTTGTCATTTTTTTCATTGTTACTGGACAGTTATTGACATAGGCTATCCTTCGTGTGTTTGAAGGATGCTTGACATGCCTTGATACGGCTTTAAATATTCTTCAAACATTTGTTGAAATATATATTGTATCAAAGAGATTTTTTTACTTTTCTATCACCGGTTTAAAAGAAAAACAAAAGCAAATTTTCACCAAACTAGGATGTATACCTTGAAAGCTATGAACTATTGCTGTAAAAATGCTTGTGAAACAAAGTCTGTATTTAATCTGTCTTTATGTATTTTGTTTGCTTTTTTTCCTTTGCAAAATACTTCAGGTTCCTAATCTCAAAAGCCCAAATCTTCTTTTCCCCAAAATAGTTCCAGTGAGTTTGATAAACAGAAATATGGAGATTCTGTCCTCTTTGTGATTTCTAAATTGTCCTGCTAGGCAGAGGTGCAGGCACAAATGTGCCTGAGATCTTCTTTCACATCACTCTGTTCCAGATTCTTGCCTGATTGCTAGGGCAAAATCTTAGGAACAACTTCAGGTTCTGTTGAGCTTGTGAAGAAAAATGAATTTCCCTGTTCTGTCTTGTAATTAAGCTTTCCTATAACTCAATTTGATTACATTAAGATCTTCACAGGCAGCCTATAAAAGTGGTTTCTTCTAATATCATAGGACACTATTCATATAAATGAGAAATTGCATCTTTGCTTGTTTGTTTCTAAGCAGTAGGAGTCAATGTAGGAATTTAAAACGACAAAGAAATGTAAAGAGACCAAGACATTCATGTCAGTATGAAAGTTCAGAATCTGAAAGGAAGGTATTTAGGCATATAAAATATAAGTTGTCACTTGCTGGAATTTTCTGAAGAGCATTCATAAGTGTATTTTTGGTCTTTTGTGCAAATGCCATCTGTGCTAAGAAACTTTTTTTCTTATGGCAGTAGTATTTTATCCAATAATTTTCACCTTTTCTTCTGTTTCCCATTACTTATTTTTGTTAACTTCCAAAACTGACCAACCAAACAAAAAGACAAGAGGCTAGAACGTCACTTGGCAAAGAACTGCAGCTATGCAATGCTATTCTAGGGGAAAAAAATCCACAACATTATAATTGTGTTATCTTGCGCTGAATATTTACACTCAACTATCAGCCTAAGAGGCCCTAAGATTCCTATGAACTGAACACGTCCTTGTCAAACTTCAGGTGTCTTGAATAAAAACAAATCAAACAAGGTGGTTTTTTTTTTTTGTTTGTTTTTTTTAGAATTGCTCACCACTCCTTCACATTTAAATCTTATGTTGTGCATAAGTGACAGGCTGGTATTGGCAATACCAGATAAAGCGATGGAATGATCAGTACCTTCACCTTCACCTGAAGATCTCTAATAGCTCATGGCTGAGAAATTCCATATAGTTAAGAGTTTCCTCATGCATATAATATAAACATCATCACTCTATCTGAAACCAAGACTAATACAGACTCAAACAAAATAAATTCCATTTAGAATATATTGAAAAAAAGGTTCCAAGACAATGCTTGTTGTGACGGATGTTAGAATTGCATATTGCTTATACCATTGCATTGTCCTTGTTCTTTTTTATGTTTTGCTATGCTTTGGTGTGGGTTTTTTGTTGTTGTTGTTGTTGTATGTTTGTTTTAATAAAAGGAGAATACAAGTATAAGATATGATTCTAAACAGGGATTTAACTTGCAATCATTCCCCCCCAACCACAATATTTGTGATTGGGGGTCTAATTATCTTCCATTCATCAGGCAATTGCAGGATATTTTCAAATTAAAATTAGTAGTGCAGTGATAAATTTTAAAAGTGGGCACAATTGTGCATATGTTATAGACGTATACTGGGAAAATGCAATATTGTCCAAATCAGAAGAGAATAAGCTCACTTCACTTGAAAGAACTATTTTTAAACAATTTATTAAAATTCCAGGTTTCGATTGTTAAGAGGTTACAATAAAATCCTGGAAAAGCCATGGAATGTCTTTTGGAATGATAAACTTTCCTGGAAGAATATGTAAATTTAACAGAATCCATTCCCTTTGAAAGGTAATCTGCAAACATTGAAATCAAGAAGATAATGCATCTGTTAAACTGCTTGAAGTTAAACGTGTCATACTGGGGCCATTCCTTAAGTCAAAGTTACAGTGTGACTTGTAGAAATTTTGGACACTACTAAAGTACTTGGTTTACTGTGGTTCTTCAGGGTTCTGGTAAATATTCAAAAACCATGAGGTTATGGGAAAGTCATAGGAATATGACAGCAGGGAGAAATATGAAAGACAGAACCTTATCCTAGGTTTGTCCCTGTTTATAGAAAACAGTCTGTGCACTCTCAGCTAAAGAGTAGGGGCATTTGTAGGTGAGAAGTATCCTACATTGTTAAATGGAATGTCTTATCTGAATGAGAACATGCCTTTGAGAGATGTGACTTAGTAAATTTAATAACATTTTTCATTCCCACTTTTTTTCTTAAGAATTTTTATTTGCCAGTGGCATGTTCTGAGCTTTTTTGTTCCCAGTGACTGGCACTAAGGTAATAGTTGGAATGAAAATTACTTTCTAGTTACTTTCATAGCTTGGAAAAGGGTTCCAAATTGTGGCTGATGAAATCACGCTGGTTGCATATCACTGGAATAGTTTGATCTACTGACCTGCGTCAAAACCTTTACAAATGCAGGATACCACAACCAGAGGTTTTCTCTCACCAAGTCTTGTGGCTTAGGTCCACCAGCACCCTCAGGACCTTTTCTGCAAAGCTGCTTTCCAGCTGGGTGTCCTCCAGCATATACTGGTGTGCATGGGGTTGTTGCTCCCCAAATGCAGGTCTTTACGCTTCTTGTTGAACTTCATGAGGTTTCTGTCAGCCCATTTCTCCAGCCTGTTGAGGTCCCTCTGGATGACAGCACAACACTGGTGCATCTGCCACCCCTGCCACTTTTGTGTCATCTGCAAACTTGCTGAGGATACACTCTAACCCATCATCCAGATCATGAATGAAGATGTTGAGCAGTATTGTCCTCAGTATTGACCCCTGAGGTACACCACTGATTACTGACCGCCAACTAGACTTGGTGCTACAAATCACCATTCTCTGTGCCTGGCTGTTCAGCCAGTTTTCAGTTCACCTCACTGTCTGCTTGTCCAGCCCATACTTCAGCTTTTCTGTGAGGATCTTATAGGAGACAGTGCTGAAAACCTCAGTGAAGTTTGAGTGTGTGAAATGTGATGCCCATCTACAAGAAGGGCCTGAAGGAGGACATGGAAACTACAGGCCTGTCAGTCTGACTTTGGTGCCAGGGAAGCTCATGGAGCAGATCATCCTGAGCGCCACCGCGTGGCACTTACAGGGCAGACAGGTGATCAGGCCCAGTCCGCACGTGTTTATGAAGGCAGGTCCTGCTTGACTAACCTGATCTCCTTCTACAACAAGGTGACGTGCTCAGTGAATGAGGCGAAGGATGTGGATGTGGTCTGCCTAGGCTTCAGTAAGGCTTTTGACACCATTTCCCACAGCATTCTTCTGGAGAAGTTGGCTGCTCATGGCTTGGATGGGCATACGCTTCACTGGGTTAAAAACCGGCTGGGTGGCCAGGGCCAAAGAGTCATGGTGGATGGAGTTAAATCCAGGTGGAGGCCGGGCACTGTTAGTGTCCCCCAGGGCTCGGTACTGGGGCTGGTTCTCTTCAGTATCTTTATCAATGATCTAGACAAAGGGATCAAGTGCACCCTCAGTAAGTTTGCAGACAACACCAAGTTGGGTGGGAGTGTTGTTCTGCTTGAGGGTAGGAAGGCTCTGCAGAGGGATCTGGATGGGCTGGATTGATGGGCCGAAGCCAACGGTATGAGGTTCAACAAGGCTATATGCCGGGTCCTGCACTTGGGGCACAACAACCCCATGCAACGCCACAGGCTGGGGAAAGAGTGGCTGGAAAGATGCCCGGTGGAAAGGGACCTGGGGGTATTGGTCGATAGCTGACTGAACATGAGCCAGCAGTGTGCTCAGCTGGCCAAGAAGGCCGACAGCATCCTGGCTTGTATCAGCACTGGTGTGGCCAGCAGGACTAGGGAAGTGATTGTCCCCCTGTACTCGGCTCTGGTGAGGCCACACCTCAAGTACTGTGTTCAGCTTTGGGCCCCTCACTACAAGAAGGACATTGAGGTGCTGGAGCATGTCCAAAGAAGGGCAACGAAGCTGGTGAAGGGTCTGGAGAACAAGTCTTATGAGGAGCAGCTGAGGGGGTTGGGGTTGTTTAGCCTGGAGAAAAGGAGGCTGAGGGGAGACCTTATCGCGCTCTACAATTACCTTAAAGGAGACTGTAGCGAGGTGGGGGTCGGTCTCTTCTTCCAAGCAACAAGCAATAAGACAAGAGGAAATGGCCTCAAGTTGCACCAGGGAGGTTTAGGTTGGATATCAGGAAAAATTTCTTTACTGAAAGGGTTGTGATGCATTGGAACAGGCTGCCCAGGGAAGTGGTTGAGTTACCATCCGTGGAGGTCTTCAAAAAACTTTTGGATTCAGAGTTTAGTGACATTGTTTAATGGTAGGCTTGGCAGTGCTAGGTTAATCTGGATGATTTTAGAGGTCTTTTCCAACCTAAATGATTCTATGATCATCCAACCCTAAGCAGAGCTCCATATGCTCCAGCTGTTCCCTCACATAAAGGAGAACACCTCCTCATCTTCCCGGTGTGCCCTTCCTAAAGACCCCGTATCCCTCCATTAGAGCACTGCAGTCATGTGAGCTATCCCACCACATCTCTGTAATCTCAGGGAGATCACAGTCCTTCAACAGCACACAGATCTCTAACTCATCATGCTTATTCCCCACACTGCATGCATGCATTAGTGTAATAGGTACTTTAGAGAGGCACTGCAGCATACAGGTTTCTCAGAAAATGTTTTGGGGATTTCCCCGTAATGGTGCCTTGTAGGCACTTCCTTGCTTATATGCAAATGCTTAAAGTGCCCCTGCATAAACCCTGTTTTGTTAATTCTGTAATCCCTTTCTGTCATATCGTTCTAGGCCACTTGCTCATCAACCTTGTCCATTTGTCCCTTATATGGCTGCTGGTGTCTCCCTCCATTCCAGAGAGAAGCCACTTCCAGCAGCCTAGGACTTGGAGCGTTGTACCTACCATGCAAAGCTCCATTTGGGTTGAAGTCTGCTTTGAACGGTCAGCTGCTTCAAAATCTGCTGGGGCACTGCTCTGCGCTATGTCACAACCATACCTGAGACTGCTTATGCTGGTTTGAACACAGAAACTATGCCCTCTTCTTTTGCACCCCTCTGCACAAATTGCTACATTTGTTGGTTGCTCCCTAGGAACTGTATTGTAGCCCTGTCTCTCATACAGCATTCTCACTAACTAAAAGAAGGATGCTTGATGCTCCCTAATTAGGGGGCACCTATTAGAAAGGTTTCAGTCACCTTGGGTCAAGGCAGCAGATCACGCTTATTGGAAGTTGCTAGAGCTTCCTCACATCCACACCCTTGTGGCTCCCCTTACCTTGTCCTTACCTGGCAGCAACAGGCAGCCTCAAGTTTCTCAGAGGGATCCCAGAAGTTCCCCGATGATCCTGGACCTTGTCCCCTGAAGCTTCCAAAGCACAGTCCATAGACTGCTGCATCTGAATAGGATGCAGGAATAGCAAAGTTTTGAAGGAAAGAATAAACAAGGAGGCAGATGATAAATCACAATAAAGTTTTATCAGTGGAGGATTATGTCAGAGATGATAAGATAATTGATTTTTTAGAACTATTAGAGTGGATTTAAATGCTTAACTTGAATCTGAATTGGTTGGTACAGTGCCCTGTAGGAGTGGAGTGGAACAGAGATGATAGGATGAGTGCAGGAAATTCTAAGGCAGGCAGGAGCTCAGCCAGAGGCAAAACTGCAGCAAATAATGTTATAAGAACACTTCTCAGGATAAAGAAATTGACAATGGCATNGGGGGGGGGGGGGAGGGGAGGACAGGGGACTAGCCCCTCCACCAATTGTTTTCAGTGTATCAATTCGTAACTTGGGGAGAACAAAATATGAACTTGTGAAATTTGTAGATGACATAGGGAAAGAAGAAATTCCAGTAACATGAAGAAACAGATCATCATAAAGGAAGGATAACCTGTATGATCTTGTTAATCGGAATCAGAAAAAGAAGTGTAGAACAGAACACATGGCAAGCTTCCTAGATTTTCCAGGATTTTCACAGATTCCAAACATTGTAGGGCCCTAAGACACAGGTGATGCTTTCAAATTGTCTCCCCTCTATGAGTCCTTCCTTTGGAACATTATAACTGTAACATTTAATATTTTGTTACAGATTTAAGTTTTGGTTTTGTAAAGTGTTGTATGGCCTACAGTATCTGAAGAGACTTCCCAGTGATAAGTTCTTGTGGTTTTTAGATACACAAAATTTTTAACAAGAATCTCCTTTCCCTGCTCTTTCCTAAAGCTAATCAAATGGAATTGTAACCTTCAATCACTTCTGCAAGTGGGGTTTTTCAATTTCTTTAAGCAGAGTAGCATTCCGTGACTTTGTGGAGAACTTATTTCATAAGAATGTGTGTTTATTTTTGTTGGAAAATACTGACATAATCATACGATCATTATTCACTTCAATATGTTATTAAGTTCATTAGGAACAATTTTTGCAAGATTTCTGACTTGTTTTTCTAAGCTAAAGCTACTCTTTTAGCTTAGCTTCTTAGTCCAGATCAGACAAGCTACTTGGACATTATATTAGTCTTCCCTGGCTGAATGAATGCATGAGTGCTTCTAGCAAACGTTTCTAAACTTTAGCCACAGTGAATATAGTTAAAGAGGACTTGAGACAACTCTCTGTAAATGTCAAAAGCTAAATTATATACTTGTTAAAACAAATAGAGGAAAGCTGTAAGTAGGAGTTAAATTCATTAGAAATGTTATTGCAGTGTCTTTTAGCTTAGTTTCCAAAGCTCTTTGCAATTGCTTTGACACTAGAGGAGCCTTTAGGTAGGCTCATAAAGCTACATCTGTAAAAAGGTTTAGGCTCCTTGCCCCTACATCCAAGAACTGTGGAGTTTAGTTGTTCTTCTTCCTTACAGGATTGATAGAGTAGTGGATAAATCTTTTTTTGGATGCATTCCCAAAGTCAGATTCAGAGGTGACAAAAATGCAGGCCGAGGAACTAGCAAAGGTGTTCAAGAGACGGCGCTATGATTCCTGTGTATTTTAAATCCTTCTCCTTTCCGGGGAGTAAAAAATCTTGCTCTGAGGCTTTAGAGATGTGCTTCTATATATGCAGGATTCACATCCCTGAATCATTTTCTGGACCAAGGAGTGCTACAGTCTGTAGGTAATAGAGGCCAGTCCTTTCTCCCAGAACGCTGCTTCTACAGAGGATGATATTTTCACCTTAACTTCTCTTTCAAGAACTCACCAAGGAAGTGGAAATTCTGTTTTCTGTTCCCTCCTCTTTGAATCCTTTGAAAGGACTTCATACTCACATCAGCCCACCACCAGGGCTGAGACCTAATCAGTAAAGCAGCCGACATCTGCATTCTTTTCTGGCAGTAACTCCAAGTACTTTCACTACAGTAATAAGTGGGAGCGCAGCCCATTCCAGAAGGGTATCGTGTAGGTGGAAAACAAGGAATGCGTCCAGATACTCTTAAACAGATGCATAACAAGAAACACTTATATTTGCTCTGCACTGCTCTGAGGGAGGAAGGTGGGTGGTGAATTCCTGTACTTCATTCTGCAAATTACACATGTACTAGAGGGAGGAGGATTACAGAACAGAATTAGGTAGCATTATAGAGAACATTTCACTTACAAAACTTTTTTTTATGTTCAGCCTGTATATGGACATTGAACTGGCAGTCATCTGGGTGACATGAAATAAGCAGATGTTGGTCTTTCTCTGGTCTTTCTTCAGATACACACAGTTAGAAACATGGTATGAGCAGGAGTGTCTTTATTGTGACTTTGTTTATAGCATATGGACATAGAGGAGATTTGTTCTGATGCATTTTGCATCCCCAGTCTAAATAGGTGTAGTCAAGAGAAACTAAAACTGCACCATGAGAGACAAGAAGATGTATGGCATTAGTAGGTCCTAATGGGCAGTGCAAAGCTCCCTTAATAATTCTCTGCAATCAAGTGCAACTTGACAGAGAGAACGAACAGGTATCAAGGACTAGGAGAAGCTGTTTTGCCATCTCAGATGCATATCCTAGGATACAGTCCCATTCCTAATAAATAAATAAAGACTATGTAGAAAAATACATTGCTCAAAAGCGTGTGTGTGGGAAAGACGAGGCTATGGCTTTGCAGTTACCAAGAGTGGTGCTTTGCATAGTGATTGCTGAAGTCATGACTTCCTATACAAGCAAGGGTTCCTCCATAAGACAAACCTTCTATGAAATTTGGAACCCTTCTCCTCCACCGTTCTACTTGCCTTCAAGGACAGGGCACATGAAGGCTTGTCTGCAGTCCTTAAGAAGGAAGCAGGAATGTTTTTCCCAGATCTCACTTGGCCCACTTTCCCCTGCTTCCTTTGTGCTGAACTCTGAATCATGTCATGGGTCCAGTTGGGAAATTTCACTTCTGCGATCCTTCTGCCTGTTGAGGTTGCATGTAGTATGGTGTATCCCTTCATGTACCTACAGTGATTCTGCATATGAGATATTTATGTATATATATATATATATGTATATATATATAAAAGGGGAATTGCAGAATCCAGCTGCAGCAACTTTATCAATGAAAAGTGTACTCTGCCGTTTCATCCAAGCCATTTTTATAGAGACATTCTGCGTGTTTGCATTGCCCAGCTTCATCAAGAAGATGCCTGCGTGGCTTTTCAAGGCATCTTCTCTAAGACTGTAAGAGAACAATTTACATCAACATTAAAATCACTAATAGAGAGGTGTAAGGTAGGAAAGTCTGTTTCAGAATGCTATAGAACAAATTATATATATCTGCATTTTTACAATAGGGTTTTGTATTCAGTCCTGACAATCACAGTAAAAATTCATAACAGTTCAGAGACCCCTAGGCTAGCACATATCCAAATTGCCATGCTTATGCAGTGTGTTGCTTGCAAAGTTCCCAGCTCTGATATTGTTCTTTGGCTATGCTGAAAAATTGTACTCCTTGTAGTTCCAGAGACTGCAGAGCTGTCTGCATCACATTGAAATGGTATGCCCTGGAGAAGGAGAGGAAGGGAATATATGAATTATCTTTTGGTTATGATACGCTGCAGTATAGTGTGTAGCTTTCAGCTCTTCTTTTGCTTTCCAGTCGTTTTCCTCACTTTAGCTTTATTTGTTTAATTTCAGCCTGTGATATTCTGATGTACGAGCAAACTAATTTGCCTACAGCTTAGTAAAATCTCATATTTTGCCTCTGTCAGGTCTAATGATTGCAAAAGTGTTTGCTCTTGCATTGGTGGAACAGACAAGTGCTCTGTGTTACCCTTGTCAGTCTTCTGCACTTAGGCCTGAGGCCTGCCCTCAGACCAGCTTTGATTTGCTTGTCCAATCGCTGAAGTGAAAAATAATGGTATTTGCTCTGTAGGTTTCTGTGATGGATTCCTTCACCCATGGCTTCATGAATGCTTTCGTTTATATGAATACTAGGCACTTTTGGACAAATTTTTGTCAAAGACAAAAAACAACAACTTGTCAACAACCTTTCAGCTGGAAACTAGTTGTTTTCAGCTTTTCTGTTCTCTTTGGAATTACTTTTCCTTTGAGCAGTTCTGCAAATATAAAACTAAAGAAATGCCTGCAGCCCTGACTGCCTTGTCTAGCTTAAGCTTTGTGTCCTTTAAATATTTTGCATAACTTCCTTGTTTATTTTTATTATTATTATTATTATTTTCCATAGAAAACACTTCCCACCAATTTCTTAAATTTACTTCTGATTTAGCCTTTCTTTCTCAGGCAGGATTCCTGTATATTGTTGACTAATACCTTTAGGCAACTTTTTAACTGCAAAACTAGGTAAAGATTGATTCTGGGTAGATTTGGTAAAACAGACTTTTTTCCATTAGTTCTTCTTCAAGAACTGCTCCAGTATGGGTCCATACCATGGGGTTAATCCTTAAGGAATGGACTGGTCCAGCAGTGTGGGTTCCTCTGGGTGCAGCTCCTACCAGATCACCTGCTCCACTGTGGGCTCCTCTCCGTGGGCTGCAAGTGGAGATCTGCTCACCATAGGCTGCAGGGGGACAGCTTGCTCCACCATGGTCCTCTCCACAGGCTGCAGGGGGACTTCTGCTCCAGTGCCTGGAGCACCTCCTGCCCTCCTTCTTCACTGACCTTGGTGTCTGCAGAGATGTTTCTCACTCCTCTCACTCCCAGCTGCTGTTGCGCAGCAGTTCTTTCCCTTTCTTAAATCTGCTCTCCCAGAGGCACAACCAGCATCACTCATGGCTCAGCTCTGGCCAGTGGTGGGTCCCTTTTGGAGCCGGCTGGAGATGGCTCTTATATGACATGGGGCAGCTTCTGGAATCTTTTCACAGAAGCCACCCCTGTGGCCCCCCTGCTACCAAAACCTTATCATGTAAACCTAATACAAGTTTAGAGACAATAATCAACAAATCAGGCAGTTCTGACTGGAATATGGAACATACTTGAATTTGAGTACTGGCTTAACATATTTGCATAGGAAGAAAACTGTTAAATGCGATTAAATTTATTTCTCTTGTGGAAGTAGCACTTTTGCTGAATGACTGTTTACTAGTCTGTAGTAATTCATAACAAAGTGATTTACATTTACTAGAAATCCAAGTAATCTTAAACAAGGCTCCCAGATCCTTTGATGCAACAGTAGGAATTCTATGTCAGTTTAAAATAAAAATGTTGACTAGTACTGAATACACACACATTTTCAATGTTCAGTATGATGGACCTCGTTCTTGTAAAATTTAATGTAATAATGAATGAAAGGTAAGGAAAAATAATGAAATTATTTTCAGATGTACACAACATGGATGTTTGCATTTCAGTCAGCAATGCAAGGAAAAACATTCTCAACTGTAGTCAGTCCTCTCTGCTAACTTTTAAAGCTAAATACAATTACTAGTGAAGCAAATGCTAAACTCTATGGGACCAGAGATTACAAGTGTGATTCTAAGAATATGTCTCCAATAAAAAGTAGAAGTTCTCACCTGTCTCCAGGATAGAAAAGACTTTCCAAAAGGAATTTATTTATTGAGGCTGAGATTCTGTTATACTTCCAGTACATGGTTTTGAAGCAGTACTTTCTGGACTGCTTCAGTACTATGCCCTCTATTTTGCAGGAGCTCAGACTGGAGGATTGATACCTTTCCTTCTGGCATTTAAATCTTGGTATTCTTCTCTAAAAAGCCTGTCACATACCAGCCTATATCAATACAATGTAGTGTGTAGCATAATGTAAACATCTTTCCCTGAGATTATTGCTGAGCATGACATCGTACAGTCTGGAATATCCCTTCGATCTGTTTGGGTCAGCTGTCTTGGCTATGTCCCCTGCCAATGTCTTGCTCATCCCCAGCCTACTGACTTTCAGGGGAGAGGAAAAAGCCCTGACACTGTACAAGCGCTGGTCAGCAACAGCCAAAGCACTGGTGTATTATCGTTGCTCTTTTAGCCACAAATGCAAAGCACAGCATGACACAGGCTGCTTTGAAGAAAGTTAACTTCATAGCTTCATCCCAGCTAGACCCAGTAAATCACATTTCTGCTTTGTGCCCAGGTTCCTACCAGTGAAACAGAAGTGATCAGTATTTTTCATCAGTAGATCTTAAATAGTTAAAAAGAACTTGATATTTTTGTTATCTGTAGATATTTATTCTCATTTTGGCAACATAGACACTGAGGTGCAAATCAATGAAGGGTATCTTTTTTTGGAATGAGGGTCAGACATGATGACAGTAAGAAGTTCAGAATATAAAAGCTAGGTTATAGCTCCGGCATGAAATCATTGTCCATAGTGAAAACCCAGATACTTTCTTGGTTTGCTGAAGAAAAATGCTGCAAGGTCTAACTCATATATGTATAATTTTGTTGTTTGCCATGTATTCATGCTCAAGAGCACCAAAAGGTGGCTAGAAATATATAATAAAAAATATATCTTATTTCATCTTTAACTTCCAGTCACCCTATTTTATGTATTTTTGTCTGCTAGATTAAAGAGGCTGGAGTTAGAAAATCTCCTTAAGTAGGTAATTTATCATGTACAGACTGTATCATCATGATTCAGTTCTGTCTTAATCAGTCTTGGAGCTCATTTAGTTTCTTACTGTACAGTCTATTTCCAAATTGCAAATCAATCTTATGGTTTTCCTCTAAATTTTCAGTTTTTTTCTTAGTGTTGCTTTTAGTGGAAAAACTGGATAGAATTGGCTATCTCCAGTCTTGGGAGAGGGTTGTATAGGGACTTTAGGTACTTTAAGCGTATATCTTTTTTATAGGCATGTCTTGAAGAGTACGTCTTTTTGCAGGTGGGCACAAATTGCTTTCAATCCATGTTGCAATCCAGATAGATGTTAGCGATCCCTTAACTATGCCCAACTAGCTGTGAGTAGGGCAAAGGATGCAGTAGAGCAGTTGTCTCTGAAGTGGGGTATGCACACACCATGGTGCACACACCAAGACTATCCATTGGGGTACAGGAAGAAAATATTTGAACTTCCATTTATATTTTTTTATCTAAAAAAATAAGAAAAGTTAAGCTTTACTAATATTTAATATATCGATTAACGCTGGCATCCTTACTCGGTCCTTATGTCAGATGGTCGTGTACAGTTCACAAAGTGCCCTTAGGGAAGAATGGGTACTCCACAATGTGAAGGGGTTGACAGTGGCATCCTCAACTTGTTCATACACTTTCAGTGTACTGCAAAGTATTGCAGTTTCTGGCAGTTTAGTTCCTTGCTGCATCTCATTGTAGTTACGTATGTTCAAGTTCCTGCTGGCTACGTAAAAGAATAGGCAAAGCTCATTTGTACATGTCTGAAAAATACCTTGGAAATGCCTGCAGAATTCCAGAAACTTCAGCACAGTGCTTTTTGTCTATCTTATATATAAGGTTGTTGCTGCCACTTTATTTTTATTCAATGACTGCTATTAATAAATCCAAGAAGATGAATCAACCTTTTTTGTCAGAGCTCTGGCATGAGCAGCTGTGTTTATGCATCATGAATTTTACAGAGTTTAATAGTAAGGGTTCCACCCTTTACACGATCCAAGTACCTGTTCAGTCCAGCATAGCTTCTGTAGGGGTAGTTGTTCTGCTTCTGGATATTGTTCTTTTGTCTAAGATAAATAGCCTTACTAAATAGCTCCATTCAGTTCCTGTAGGCTTATTTCACACCATGACACAGACACTGTATGAAGACACTTAGATGTCACTTCCCCTTGTAAAGCTGAAAATTAATCTATTAACCTCTATTATATAAGTCTAGAGAAAGAATAGAGGAAACTAACGGAAGCACGGCATAATAAGATACTCTCACTTTCTTCATTTCTCTTCTCCTTTAGGAGAAACACAGCTGGTGACCTAGGGAATTGCTGAGGGAGTGTGTGTGTGAAATTTCTCTCCTCCTTTTTTTCTCTCCATTATACCTTTCAGACCCAAGTATCAGTAGTAGCTTTTCTGTTCCCCTTAATTTGGTGTGCTCATATAATGTGGAGGAGAGTCTGGTTCCATGTCAATAGATGGATATTCATGCAAATTAGTGATGAACAGTCAGTAGAAATGGTGAAATGTCTCCTGTAGAGATATCATGGCGCTTTCTTTACAGCTGTCATACCATCTATACTTCTGGCATTTTCGAGTGCCACTAGTTTTATGGAAACAAGCTTTTCCAGAAATTATCCACCGAAGTCTTTGAGCTCTAAAATTAATAAATAGATGAAACTTTACAGAATTCTTCAGATTGCAGATTCAAACATTCTAAATTTAAATGTCTGCATAGCTTTAACTAGGATTGTCTGTTAGAAACGAATCTCATCTAAATTAAACAAATTTCTCCTGGCTCCCAGTCCAATATATATTCTTGCCAGGACTGTGTTTGCTTGTATGGGCTACTGGGTTTCTTCCCTGTGCTTCTAGGTCTCATTCATGTGTAAAGGAGGGATGTGCTTCCTGAGTTCATTGCAGTGTGTGGACTGTAGTGGAACTAGAATATACACTGAAAAATTGAAGGTGTCGTACATTTTGATAGATATTTGACAACATTGTATATGGCCATTTTCAGATGTTCATAATGTCTGGGTCAGTTTGCAGGCTGCTAACAGGGAAGATGTTTATGTCTTTTTAATTACAATTATTTTAGACATTATCAGGATGAGTTTTTTAAAACTTTAAATTTTCTTGATATGTAGGGGACAATAAAGCGGTCATGCAGAAGTGTGCTGTGGATGCTTTTGTTATACTTATTGTGCTGCTTAGATGCAAGTGCTGGATGATTTCAGAAGAATCAGAATTTTCTCCAGTTCCAGTCCACTATGCTTCCTTGAAGTTTTTCTGCATCTTTTATATCAATGAATTGGGCTGGCAGTTAACTTTAGAACAGAAACTGTAGATATTTAAAAAAAAGCTAAATGGTTATTATCCTTCAGATGAACGAAAACAGTGTAATAAATGGTCTAGAATTTATTCAAAACTCAAAAAAAAAAGTTCTTTTTAAGGAGATTGTTCAATTCTGGTGAAGTTAAACGCATAACACTTAATGATGCCATGTGTATTCTCTCCTCCCTGTCTTCAGAGAGCTACAATAAAGCATTACATATGCCTAGGAAGATACAGAACATCTTTTAATACCAGATTGTTGTTGGTTCTTGTGGGGATATAGAAGGGTGAAGTCCGATTCCAGATGATCTGTGAATTCCAAGTGCAATCTGTAATGCTGAAATGGAAAGGACAGTGACAATAGAAAGTATTAGCACACATGGTCAAGGAGATCAATGCCAGTTCATAGTAAGCAGACTTAATTTTCACCACCTGAAGTTGCCAACAAGTTGCCCAAAGACACAGAATGAAAATTCCTGCTTAATTATAGCATAAAACACATCATGTAATTCTCAGGCAGCTTAGAAGATTTTGTCTTCTAGTTTCCATACTGAGTTAGGGACTTCACCTCAGACAGTCCTGATGAACTGCTTGTATTCTTGCATCATTTTCTCTTCAACACAATCCTTGTTAAACAAGAAAAGAAAACTTCTTCCTTTAAAGTCGTGGATAAAATTGGCTGTACTTTCTTAAACCAAATAGCTTGTATCAATGTGACCCTGGAGGATTCTTCTGTAAGAAAAGAGACTGTGAAGCCAATGAAACGAAAAGATGCCACTACAGTATTTTTAACTATGTTGCTGTAAGAGAGAGTGCAACCACTGTAAGGCTACTTAAGACAATATGCTAAGATGCAACATAATGCCTATTCAGAATCCCATTCAGAGTAATATAAAATGACATGCAGAATTTTTTTATAAAGGACTTGTTTATAAGATATACCAAGAATTGCTGTGATTTAAAGAGCTTAAGGAAAAGATACTAGAAGGAAGAAATTTCAGAACATAAAAATCTGCCACAGGAAAAGAGAAAAAGCAAGTGCAATTAATGAAAGCATTAAAGTGTTCAAAAAGATGTGTACAAGAGCCAGGGGAAAATTTTTTGTCTAAAAGGACTTTTCACAGGTAACTGGAGTCCAGCTTTAGCTGACAATTGAAATCTCAGTGGAGGAAGTACGTGAACCAAACTGAGAAGCTCAAGTACAGTAAATTATCACCACCATATGGCATCCTTCTGAGGATTCTGAAGTAAATAAAGTGTGAAACAGCAGCCATACGCCATTGGGGGAAATGTTGCAAGGTTTTCTTCAATATTCAAAAAAAACATTAATATAGCTTCTGCATTTTCTTTAAAGATGGAGCATGAACGGATAATCCCCAAACTCTGAAATAATGTTTAATCATATAGTAGTCCTAGACAATAAGGTAAAAATGGTCCAATAAAGCCACTACTTTGTCTTGCTTTACCTTGCTTTAACTTAGATTGAAACGTTAATGTAATTTAAAGTTAGTATAGCATATATTAGCTGGATTATTTTAACTAGTATGGATTAACTGAGCTATTAACTAGCTTGCTCATCAAAATAACTGCTTTCCAAAAAGAATGTGACAGTGGCTTCTGCACATGTCTAAGTTGCTTGATTTTTTTAACAGAAGTGATTACTTTCCAAAGCCTGCAGCAGAGAACAGAGTCATGTCTCTCATGATGAATTTGGGAGGATCAGCAATGTAATAGACAGTGCCTTTATCAGTTCCGGGGCGGGGGGGGAAGAGATAAAAAAATTGGGAGCAAAAAAGATGGTTTAGTCAGTAACTTGCTTCACCACAGGTGACAGCAATCATTGTAGCTCACCTTCTGCCACAGAGTGTGATTTAAACATTAAGTATTTTTTTCTGTTGCAGACTTCTAGCAACTTTTTCTCTCATTCCTTTAAGCAGACTTGAACTTCATCTCTGGCATTACATATAAAGGACTAGGGGAGAACTTCTTGGGCTTCCCCGAAAAGCATAGTTTGACTTTGTCTCAAGTGCATGACACCTTTGGAAAATACATTTTAGTAGTAAAGAGATGATATTATATGCCTGGGTGTCTTTCATTAGTCTTGAATTTCTCAGCTTTATTTTTCATTTTATCCTTTTTCCTCAGGCAATGAGTGGCATTATCATGCTAATTAAATGTTAGATGTCATTAATTTTGCACGTGTAATCCAATTCCAGTTCATGTGCCTTTCTGACATTTTCTGGGATTGCCTCTCCTCTTTTTGGTTTGGAAACAGAACAGTAACATCAAGACATTTCTTCAGGAGGCATTCACTGATAGGCAGACCCAGGTCAGGTTTCCTAGAAGGATTAATAACCCTGCAGAATGATCTGGGCCACTGCTGTCTTTATCTGGTGGCGGCAGCAGCAGTTGAAGGTGGGTGTGTAGCCCCCATACAGTACAGCTCCTACATGGCTGCTTCTTCCCTCTGCAGGGAAGGCTTTCACAAAAATCAGCACTTAGTGCTTTTAAGGTTAATGCCTCTTCCTCGAAGAGGTGGTTAACAAACAGTTCTTTATTCAACAAGTCAACAAACTGGATTTTGATTCATGGGTGAGATGAAGGAAAAACTGTGTTGAAGACACACTGCTAATTTATTTAAAACCTTAATCAGTATTTTTGGGCACACTGATGGCCCAAAAAAGAATGACAGTATGACGTGTTGTGCTGGTTACTTTTACTTTAGCCAGATCAAATTGGTATCTGGATCTTTAGCTCTTGCTTAGGGCAAATCTGATGTTGTAGCATGCTTTCAGCCTATACGAAGTGAACTGAGACTACTGCTTTTGTTTCTGGGACTGTTTTTTTCCTGGCTCGCTTGCTCTGACATAGAAAACCTCATATATGAATATGCTGCCTTAAGAAACAGAAGAGTTTGGAGCTGTTGAAAGTGTTGAACATCTGTAGTCCTGTTTTGTTTCTACAGTAGAAATAATTTTGGATTGTCTATTAGCTTCCTGCGTATTCTTGTGATACAAAATAGCAATACATAATCAGTCTCTTGATAAAAGGAGTCTTGTGCATAGTTTTATTATCTGGATATTTTCCACCTGAACATACCGGTGAGGCATTGATGCATGCTATGGCCCTTATGATTTTTCAGGCCTTCAGGAGGGTGCATGTCTAAAGTGGTTCTAAAAATGACCTTTTAATTTGTATTGGTTTTGGCAGTAACTTGTACACCACCAGTATACCACAGGTGGCTTCCCACATTCTGCCTGAATCAGACCACCACCATGGGAGCTTCATGTATGGCCGGTAGCGTCTTGACCTAGATATCAAAAGATCATTAAGTTTCTGTTTTCTCTAGAATTAAGTATTTTGGCTGTAATGGCCTTTTGGTAGCCTTGTGGAATCAGTGAGTGCTATTTCCACACAATGTCCAATAAATTAGTCTGCATTCTCAGACATAGGATGAAAATACACATATGGAATTTGCTTCATTAGGAAAAAAAGTGACGTATGTGGAATATCTATGTAGTGTCTACGATTTAGAATCCAGTGAAACTCCTCTCTATGTTATGTACATTTACACAGAATTACTCTTGAGCATTCTCTGCTTTAACAGCACTTTTTCAGAGGACAGGCTCAACATTCACAGAGAATTAAAGTGCCTTACCCCACTTAATCTAGAAGTTGCATTCCTTGTAAAGCTTCCTCAAAGCGTGACAGAGATGCAGGCATTTCTATTGACAAGTACAAAATATAGTGTGGCTCTTCATGTGAAATGAATTTCTTCCCTTTCTCAAATTCATTCTTGGTGTTCCGTAGTTTTATACCAGCTATTTGGTAACTGTCAGAATACTAAGCACGACCTGCTAGGCAGCTCCAGTTTCTTAACAAATCTGTGTTTTTATCTCAGAACCATCTTCAAGGAAGTATAGTAGTCTCAAGTGGCACTGTATATTCTGTCACATGCCTTGTTTGTTATGGTCAAGTCATCAAGGACCCATTTTTTTTAAGCAGTGTTCTTTCTCAATATTGTCTGTTCTACCACTGATGAAAATATATTTTAGGGGATTTATTTTTCATACAATTAAAAGCTGGACTAACTGCAATATACAAAGGTTTTAATTGTATACTGTAGCATTATGCTCTTAATACAGGGTCTTTTCAAGATTTTACTTGAATGAATACTACAAGAGGTCCTGTGGACGTTCATGACACTATACCCTGGAGTGACACTTTGTCACAGGTTACTGCACTAAGTAATGAATTTCCCAAATAGAAGAAACACTAGCTGCATTTTTTTTTTTGGCGGTGGGCACCATTTGGGATTTACAGATAGTGTTTACAGAAGTCTTTTCTGTAAACGAAACCACAGTAGAGTGCCTGGGGAAGATCTTTTTCCCCACATTTCCCAGGTTATGTAGCAATTCAGATAGCTTGGAAGATATTGTTTGTACTAATTAGAATATGGAATAGTATGAGGGGACCCAAAGGGAAGGATGTGGTCCCTATTGTGAAGACTGTCACTACCGAAACTGTGGATTTCAACCTTCTTCTGGATTGTGGGCTTGAAAGTGAGAAGGAAAGAGATTGTCCTGTGGCATTTACAGTATCTCAGTTCCTCATGGTCTCATATCTCCTCAGTTTCTGCAGTATGGATGAATGAGTGCAAACTCTTGGTGCCAATAATTATAGCCAGATTCACATTCCTCCTTTGGAAGATCTGAGCTGCTGCTGATTTGTGGGATCCTACAAACAGATAGGATAAAAAAGGAAATTGTGCTTCAGAAATACTTGTGAAATTATTTTGTTTCTCTGCATTATTAAAAGGAATAAAGTGAGGATATCTGTCACAGATGTCTGTCACAGAGAGTGAACTCTAAAGTGCTTTGACAGAATGATGTATCAGCAGTGTTTGCAAGTGCAGAAAGGGGGCATTTGGATCTGTAAATTAGTTGTTTCCTCAGAGAATAATCCTAGTGACAAAAGAAAGTTAATCAGTGTGTTACGCTTTTTCCTTTAAAGACTCCAGAAGGTTTATAAATTATTTTTGATAATTGAAAATTAATATGAAGCTTCAGTAAATAACAGTGCAAGAAATGCATCACTACTTTAGTGTCATATGTCTTCAGTTAGATTTCTTCTAACTTTGTTTCCAAATGGATTAAAGTTACAGTCTTAAGTAACATGCACTACAAAATTCAGAAAACAGAAAGGAATAGCCCTATCTAATAGACACGTGCAAGTGAGAAAAGTTCTTTGTATGTAAATAATACACAATGGAGAAAAAGAGGAAATTATTTTATGAACCTCCTGACTGCTTCTCTTTGCTGAGTAACATCACTCCAGTTAGCATCTAATTTAGATCTTTAAAGTAGCAGAATCTATCTGGATCAGAAGACAGAGAGAAGCAAACTTCTCACTGTGTTTGCTAGCTGGAAGGAACATGGGGTGGAAGCATAGTTCATATGGTAAAATTTTCATGATTATATTAGCATTATCATTTGATTCAACATTGTCCTGTGGAGATCTTACATCCCTGAATGAGTGTCTGTATTGCCCTTTTCACCTGGAAGAAAAATATAGACAGACTTATGAAGTTCAAACATATCTTTTTACAAAGTTGATCAAAACAAATATATTTGGAGCAGTATATTGCCAAATGGAAAGTTACTGAAATGCTTTTTTAAACTGTTCTCAAATCTCAGCCAAGCCTGCCCCTCCACTCCTAAAAAGTGCAAAGCCCAAATACCCCAGTGTATTTCGATGGGGACAAATATTCCCATAGTTCAGGCAGAATACAGTATTAAATCTTAGTGTGATATTGCTGACCTTTCTGCATTTAGGAAGTCCGAGGAATGTTGTTTGCTATTTTGAAGGATTATTGAAATAGTATTGGAATTTCCTATTGTCTGTATTCTCACAGGTATGTTTTCTATAATCTCACTTTCATCAAAATGCCATCCACTTTCTGTGTTAGGTAAATGTTTCTTTTTTTTTAATTTCCCACTGAGGGTTCTATTCATAGTTTTCAGTTGATAACAACACTTACTCCTGGATACCGAGGTTTTCATAAATATTGGCGTAGTCCCCTGAGTTTGATGCAACTAAACCATTGGCAAATGTGGTGGTTTCACACTGGTAGGTAGCTCAGCACCACCACACTGCTCTGTCACTCCCCCTCCTCAAAAGGACAGGGGGAGAAAATATGATGAAAAAAAGCTCATGAGTTGAGATAAGGACAGGGAGATCTCTCACCAGTTACCATTACAGGCAAAACAGATTCAGCATAAGGGAGATTAATGTGATTTATTGCCTACTACTAACAGACTAGAACAGTAAGAAACTAAAAGCAAACTAAAAACACCTTCCTCCCATCCACCCTCTTCTACCTCCTCCCCCCAAGCAGCGCAGGGGAACGGGGAATGGGGGCTGCGGTCAGCCCATATCGCTGCTTCTCCACCGCTCCTTCGTGGTCACTCTCTGCCCCTGCTCCAGCGTGGGGTCCCTCCCACAGGATGCCGTCCTTCCCAAACGGGTCCTGCGTGGGCTTCCCACAGGCTGCAGCTCTTCAAGAGCTGCTCCAATATGGGTCCGTACCACGGGGTCCATCCTTCAGGAGCAAACTGCTCCAGCATGGGTCCCCCACGGGTGGCAGCTCCCACCGGATCACCTGCTCTTGCTTGGGCTCCTCTCCATGGGCTTCAGCTCTGGCCCGGAGTCTGCTCCTGGGGGGGCTCTCCATGGGCTGCAGCCTCCTTCAGGCCACATTCACCTGCTCCTCTGTGGGCTCCTCCACGGGCT
>VXAL01014690.1:0-29182 GCA_013399475.1 Chauna torquata | reverse complement strand
CCAGCATCGCTCACTGGCTCAGCTCTGGCCAGCGGCGGGTCCTTTTTGGAGCCGGCTGGAGCTGGCTCTGATCTGACATGGGGCAGCTTCTGGACTCTTCTCACAGAGCCACCCCTGCAGCCCCCCTGCTACCAAAACTTTGCCATGTATATCTAATACAGCAAACTACAGCATCTGAGTGCATGGGAAATCTTTAAACTCAGCCCAGGTTTTCTGGAAAATAAAAAAATAAAAAAATCCCAGGTTGATAAAACTTCCAAGCTTTTCGGAAAACACAACTTTTATACAAATCTCCTCTACAAGCCAAGAAGTAGATGAACAACCTGTACGTTCTCCCTTGGTGGTTGAATGGTCAGACTGAGAAGGGAGGCAAGAAAGTAGTCCACTCCTCTGACCTTTTCCTAATAAAACTTTGTGAAAGTAAGGGATCTTTGGGGTTTCTAAGTTTCAGTGGATGTTGCTGGTAGTGGAACAACATTTTTACATGGAGTTAGGTTTTGAGACCTGGGATTCAGCTACAGTTCAGCCGTATGTGACTGCCTGTATCTGGGAGAGTCATCTAAGCTCCATTTATAGTTAATGGAAAAAAGAGGGAGGCACTTCCAGGGTGCAATTCATCTCACCTATTTTAGACATCAATTTATGGATGAGGTGACTCCTTCCTTAGAAATGCTCATTTATCTTAACTTCAGCAAGTTCTGTGTAACACCTTTTTTAGTTAGTGTTGGAATAAACAACATTTCATCTATCACAGATGGAGAGACAGTGAATGCATAAATGTTACTGTTGCTTTCACTCTGCTTCATCAAGGAGGATTTTACTTAAAAACGCTTTTTTTTTCATAATTATAAATCATAGCTCTTTTGATACGGATAACATTTTCTTGAACAATAATTATTGTTCAAGTTGCTCTGTTGGAATTATCCTCTCTAATGAATTCTGTTCAGAATTGTTTTAGTAAATGGGCTCTTTCTAAGTAGTAAAGATGTTTGAAATGTTTGTATACATAAGAATTATTAAGTACTATATATTGTCCACCTGTAATAATGTAATTTGGTGTTTAGAGAGTCCTTAACATTTGGTTCATTATTCACACATTTTCTTTGCCACAAGAAAACTACTATAGAATTGTTTTTGAGGATAATGTAATAGTTTGGGCTTCAAAAGAAATTAATGGTACTTTTCTAAGCTGTGAATTCTAAGCTTTTTTTATATTTCCCATCTTGTTCTCTCCATATTTCCTAATCTCAATCAAATCCACCAACATAAATCAGATTTACTATGTATTCTAAATGGTTTTAAAAGGATTGTTTTTTATTTAAGTAATCCGTATTATTAAAGCATATACGCTAAAGCTTCTGATTTGTCTTTTTTTGTCAGAAGAGATATTGTATATTTTTCATTCTATGCGGTTAATTACTCTCCACAGATAATAATATGGAGTGCCTTTATTTGTCTACCTCTATATTCCCTCCAAGAATTTTAGCATTCCTTGTTACATGACTGCTTGCACCAACTTTTGGTAGCCCTGTTACATTCACTTGTTTCAATAAACAAGCATTTCTGATTTCTTGCTTAATTACTTGTGCTTCTGGCATTGGTTTTCAAATTATTAAATAACCTAGTCTCAGTATGGCTCCCTATTTACATTTATATATACCTGGCATGAAAATTATTGTTATATAATATTACACCCTTCAGACGTTTTGCTTTAGTTCTGCTATCTGTAAGAGTCAAGTCCGATAAACTTGTAGAAAAGTTATTGTCCTATTCATCTGGAAGCCATCCAAACCACATGGCCTTCAGTGTTCTAGAAGGCATCTCACATTCAAAGAACCAGGAGTATATTTTGTGTATATTTACTTCCTCAGTTCTGTTCTTCAATGCCCCTGAAATCTTCATGGGAAATGTTGTTGCACCTTAAAACTTACATCATAAACTTTAAGTCCTTGTCTTCTGTCTTTGAGATGCTTTCTGGTTTTGCAATGCATATGCATTTTTTTTTCTATAAGGAATTGTTGTGGTTTAGCCCTGGCAGGCAGCTAAGTGCCACACAGCCGCTCGCTCACTCTCCCCATTTAGGATGGGGGAGAGAATCAGAAAGGTAAAAGTGCAAGAAGTTTCACTTAGTGCTCCTAAGCCTCTAAATTTTAGGAATAAAAATAGGGATAATTATGTTTGCTTGTAACACATAATATCTGGTAAGATGTCTCTGTCGCTACTAGCCCCAGAAACTGTAATCTATACATTCCAATTACTAACAATTTATGTTTGGTCCATGTAATGAGGAAATCTTTTAATTCATGCATTTATTTTGTACTCATATGTTTATATTTCTATACTGAAACTGTCACAGTACAACATTTTAAAGCACACAGTATAAATCTTGGCAGCAGGAAATCTTAGTAAAATATCTGACTATAATCCATCTGGTCTGACCAGTTCTCATTCATTAGGAGTCTCTTATGATCAACATCTGGTAGGATTAGACTGCCCTGAACAACAAGGATTTAGTTTGCAGTACTTACATGCAGCTTTAGCGAACCAAAAGGTCACAGGAAATATCTGTTAAAAGCAAAGTAGTATGATTAACCTAAAAATTATTAAATTTATTTTGTAACCAGCAAAGTTAGGATTAAATAGGCAAACTATACCTTTAAATGTATAATCTGAAACCTAGTTTGGACTATTAATTAGTGGAGACCCTTGAATCCAAACTGTCATCACTAGATTGACAATTCATCAGGAACATCTCCTTTCTTTACTATTTTCTGGGAAAAAGGGATAAAATTGGCTTGATAAAAATGAAGTATTGAGATAAAATGGGTACTAGCAATTTACTATTGGTGAGAAGATGTTCATGTGAATAATCCCACTGAAGTTAGTAATATCCGTTCACCTAAAACAAAATCAATACACATGTCACTTTTGTATCATTGTGAGGTAGGGGATCATCTGTATATTGTATGGAGAGAATCATCATATAGAGATCATACAGGAAGTCAAAAACATGCTAACAATGGAAATTCAGTGTCAGGGCCCTGAGATCACCAATAGCCCTTTCTGCCCCCTTTCTGCCCCAGGGCTCCCCCAGCCCTGTCCACCACCCATGACCCCATTTCAGCTTGGCCCAGGGCTGTCAGTCCCTGCTCCGGTGATGCTGTAGGAGTGCTGGTCTCTCTCTCCATGACAAATGTGCCTGACATGGACCCAGTTGGTTTGGACCCACAGACTCATTTCCTGGCTTGTCATCAGACCTGTCTTGTCAGTATGGATCTGCCCAACAGTCACCAACTGTGTATGACACTAGTTCCTCTCACCAGACCTGATTCTGTCTCTGACTCCGGGATTGACTTCTAGCTTTGCCTTGGACCTTATCACTATGAACTTGCCTGATGGTCTATATTCATGGCTGAAACTGGTTGTCTCCAGACCTGTCCTGCTCCCCTCGCTGGGGCAATGTGGGATGGAGCCCTGGCAGGGAGGGCCCTCATCCAGCTGATGTGTAATTGCGCTTGCTTCCCTCTTCCTTAGGGAGCAGTCAGCCCATGCAGTTTCCCAACATTCATTTCCTTTTGTTAAACCTATCTTTCCTGATAGAGATCACAAGAATGTTGTAGTTTGGTCTCATCTAGGCTTTTTTTTTTTTTTTAGCTCACTTAGTCATTCTGTCTGCTCTCTCAGTTTGGCAGAGATTAAAGAAATTCATTTCTTTCTTTTCAGTGTGAGTTCTTGGCTCCTCAAAACCCCTGTATTTCTTCCTTCACAGGTGCAGGGTCAGGGACTTTGTTGTTTGCCTCTCAAACATCACTGAATTTGATACAGCAGCTATGAGGTAGGCAAGTATTGCTACCATCCACATCACAGAGAAGAGGTTCAGCCAGAATTGGTAGCAAACTTTAAAATCTTATTTAGGTCATATGAGCTGTATCAGAGAGCAGCTCTGGCAGAACGAGGAATAAAAGCCAGTTTCCTTGCATCCTATCCATTGCTTTAAGTGGAAGGGCCATCCTTTTCTTCCTGCAACTACATTCCTTATGAAAAAAAACCTTCATTTTTTTTGGAGGTTGTTGTTGAGTAAGCATATTTGTCCCCTAGTAATTTTTGAAGATGACTATACATAGATCTATTAAATATGTAATGGGGTAAAGTACCAACTTCATCCAGCTTTGTATGAAGAGCTGTGTAGAAGTGCTCTGTTTTTTTGCTATGAGTGAAGGACTAGGGTCTGTCAACAGCTTTAATGATGATCAGGTTTGATAATCCCTGTTTTGGGAAAATGAAAAATTGGTTTCTTTAAAACGTATAAAATTGTAGATAGACATATACCTACAACCTTCATTAAATTGTTAACAATGGACTAAAATCACATGGAATTATAATTCCTTTTTTTTTTTTTTAAGTCAATGCAGGATTTGCTCAGGAACTTCAGATCCCCACCAGAGATTAATGCATTTTTATTACAACGTTGTACATCAGTTTCCTCCAGTTGAAGTTATCCTATACTACACAATAATGAAGCAGAAGTGTAGTTTTGTCTGTTTGTTTTTGTTGTTGTTGTTTTTTTACAATTTTCTTTTCTCAGAGTTGGTGGAATGAAATAATTACTGCTGAGCTCTCAAACTGCTTGTACTGCTGGTGATAAGCATTCCAGAACCACAAGAATCTGCTTAAACAAAATGTGCAGCATTTTGTACTTTCAGTTTCACAAATGCAGTCCAAAATTGCAACATTTTCTGTGAGAATTGGCAGCTTTTGAACTGGAGGTCAGGCTTTGCAAATTCTAATGTCAGACCCAAATCCAAATCAGAAGAATCCATAGTTAAATTATTTGAAAGAAGTGAAGAACTTCTGTAAGAAGACAGAGAAACACAAGTTTCAATACTGTGTCAACAGATATTTAGAATGTTTAGAAAGAAAAGAGCATGGTGCCAAAATTATGCAAATAGAAAGCAAAGAATGAAAAATGTAGTGAAAATACCCTCAGACCAAGGCAGAAGATAAGATCTGTCAGATGCGTGGTAACAGCATTGAAAAGGGGGAAAAAAAAAAACCAGCATTGTTTTCTAGAAAAACAATGGTGATGCTGTAAATTCCTATAAATTTCCTAATATCTAGTTGTGATAATGGAAAGAGAAACACCTTTCTTTTGGCAAAATCTCCACAATGGATGCATCTGCAAAACAGCCAAATTCTAATTAGGAAGTGAAGAGAAAGGGTTTCCAACTTCTCTGGCATCGAATCTAATAAAGTATGTCTTTTGGGAGATTAAGCACTAGGGCAACGGGAAATCCAAGGGCTCTGAAAACCCCCAAAGGATTGGGCTTCTAGCAGTTGGGGTGGGGTGAAAAGAGATTTCTCAGTGGCTGAATTTAAATGTGTTGTTCAGAAAAAGAATCATTATGGTTCTTAAGAAAGCCCATTTCAATGTAAGAGAAAGGAACACCTCAGCTGCAAAGTTTATGAACAAGTTCTAAGTCAGTAGCCAGTCTGAATGTATAATTGTTTTTAAGTGTCAGACTTGTGCCCTCCATTGAAGCCTATCTATAAGTGCTAGTCTATTTTAACAGTATTTAATTTCTATCATTTTTCCATGGTCTAATCTGACAAAAAGATATTTGGTGTAAATCAGCTGTTTTCTTCTCAGATCAACTGAGTAATGTTGATCTAGTCTCCCTGAGATTACAAGAATTACTAGAAACATTTCCAGGAAAAAAAAAAAAATGAAGAAAATATCAGAAAAGCAAGCCTGCAACAAAAAAATGTCTTGTTTTACACAAGAAAGCAGGACACTATGGGTTAGAAACATATGACAAGTTGTATGCCTTTGGAAAGTACAGTTCTGTTAGCTAAGGAAAAAATTACTTTTTTTTAAGGAGCATATGATGGTTTTAGTTAACTTTCATACTAAATAGAAGGATTTTGAACATTAACTAAACTATGATCAAGAGAGGTCTATTTTCTTTTAGTATTACTGATGGTCTATTTCAGAAAGGCAATTTTACTTTGCGTCAAGAAAGACTTGTATCATAGGCAGAAGATAATGGGATTGCTGGAGCTAAAATATTAGTCCTTCGTTTTACTAGTATACTAGGAGAAAAACAACTGTTTACCTGTTTTGTTTGTTTGGTTTTTTTTGTCAGTGAATACACTTTCACAGAATGTGCTTAAAAACTAACTATAACATCACAAAAGGATGAAGGATATAACTCAAATCTTGGTGGACACATTCTGACTGTTAAACTGATTAATTTTTAATAAAATAATTGTCTATATGTCCACTTGTTTTAAGCATTGTAAAAGACCTGATAATAATATAACAGTATGGCTCAGTAATTTGAAAGCATGGCTAAAAGTGTTAGGATGAAGCAGAGGCCATGAAAGAAGTAATAAAGACAGTCAGAGTAGTAATCATCTACAGGAAGTACTACATTGGTGAACAAAGAAACTTGACACAACAGGCTTAAAGGGAATCAGAGAATCAGAGAATCATTTACGTTGGAAGAGACCTCCAAGATCATCCAGCCCAACTGTTATCCTAGCACTACCAAGTCCACCATTAAACCATGTCACTAAGCTCTACATCTAAATGTTTTATGAAGACCTCCAGGGATGGTGACTCAACTACTTCCTTGGGCAGCCTGTTCCAATACTCCACGACCCTTTCACTGAAGAAATTTTTCCTAATATCCAACCTAAACCTCCTCTGGCGTAACTTGCAATTTGCAAAAAGTACAGTTGTGGTTTAACCCCAGCAGGCAGCTCAGCACTACGGAGCCATTCGCTCACTCTCCATAAGTGGAATGTGGGAGAGAATTGGAAAGATAAATATGTGAGAACTCATGGGTTGAGATAAAGACAGGTTACTGGGTAAAGCAAAAGCCGCGCGTGCAAGCAAAGCACAACAAGGAATCCATTCACTACTTCCCATGGGCAGGCAGGTGTTCAGCCACGTCCAGGAAAGCAGGGCTCATCACGCATAACGGTTTCTTAGGAAGACAAACGCCATCACTCCCAATGTCCCCCTCTTCTTCCCTCTTTACCCCAGCTTTTATTGCTGAGCATGACGCCATATGGTACAGAATATCCCTTTGGTCAGTCTGGGTCACCTGCCCTGGCTGTGTCCCCTCCCAGCTCCTTGTGCACCCCCAGCCTCCTCGCTGGCAGGGCAGCACGAGAAGCAGAAAAGTCCTTGGCTCCGTGTAAGCACTGCTCTGCAACAACTGCAACATCGGTGTGTTTCTGTGCTCATTGCTATTTTCATCAGAAACCCCAAACTTAACTTCATACAAGCCTCTACAAAGAAAATTAACTCTGTCCCAGCCAAAACCATGCCAAATACAAAGATGTCCTCCTTTTTACCAAAAACTGTGTCACTATCTAACAGTTAAGCAGCATACCAAAAACAGAAAAACATGAAATATACCCAACAGAACCACTTACGTGCATAGATCTGGGAGACACTCACAAACATACATTCAAGAAAGGCAGAAAGATATTGAAAGGATGAGTTTGTCTGTAAAGCTGCCAGCTGAACTGAGATGTCTTGCCTGTGACATTTCATGTCCCATTGCACCCTCTGGCTTTTACTGTATAGGCATGAGTGTGACAGGCTTTCAGCAGAGGAAATATATCAGTACCTAGAACTTGGTTTTGGATGGCTAAAGTATCTTCTCATAAAATAAATTTTACAGTTATCTAAATTCTGACGGAGAAATTTCTGCTGCTGAAGGACACTTCCCATTCTTTTCTAGGCTATGTCATTGTATATCAAATATTTTCTGATTGTTTAGAGTAGACCGTATTTGTCTTTCAAAGGAGGTCAAGCAAAAGGACAGTTAGGAGGGAGATTTAAAATATGTAATTCCACTGACCCATCCAGAAGGTCACTGGAAAGTATCTACATATGATTTATACACTTCCAATTTTTCCTACGTAATGTCACATATATTTCTCTTCCGTGCATTGTACTTCCTGTGTTTGTATGTGGTCTGTTTTTTATTTCTCTTTTACGCTATGATTTGCTTCTCCTGTTTCTGATATTGTTACAAACAAAAAAGGTAATCAGTGAAATGAATGTGATCATAATTTTATTAAATTAAAATCAGAGTGCCTCTCTCTTCACTTCAATCTGTAACCATGTTATCTCCAGCTAAGTTTATTTTTGCTCATGTATTAGGAACCATAATGTGAAGCTCTGTTTTTGCAGTCACATGGCTGGAGGAAAACCAGCAGTGATTAAGATAGAAAACGTTGAAGTAGTTATATTAAAAAAGGAAAAGAGGAAGAGGAAAAAAAAAAAAAGCCCTAAATCTGTAAAACAGATTGTTTTGTGTGTAATCTGGCTTCTTTGTGCTCTTCAGCAGCTCAAAGGGGGCAGTCTTGCCAATCATAAAAACAGGTGAAAAAATCTGTTGATAACATGGTTGCTTTAAGCAAAGCATACCACTTGCTGCCCCATGAAAAGATTCATGCTGTAAGAAAGGGGGAGGGCACAGAGGGCATTCATTAAGCTTTATCAGCCCCTAAGTGACCTAAGCTAAGCTCTGCTGATTCGTGCTAGGGTCAGCTGATGGTGATTTCAAGTCAGTCCTCAGAACTGACAACCTGTAAGAGTTTTCTTGATGAGTCTTTCCCCTTTATGTGGTCTTAAAGATTGCTTTGGCTACATGAAAGCTCTTAGTCTTAGAAGCGCTAGAAATTCACAAGAACTGTCCAGTCCCATGTTGCAAAGTGGGAGCCCATTGTGAACTTTTCATCATGTGTAATAAAAGCTCTTGACATGGTAGATCACTTGATAGTAGATTATGGTGATAAAAGAACAGTGACTTGATCAGTTTTTAGATGAATTGGAAAAAAATTATGAGTGCATATGTCACTGTTGAGACCACTGCATGTCATTACAGTGATAAATATAGTCCATATTCCTCCTCCTCAATGAATCTCAGCTCACCAGATTGCCTTTTTCTCAACTTCTGACAGGTGAGGAATGATCTGACTGGCGTCCTCTATGGTGAAGACATTGAAATTTCAGATACTGAGAGTTTCTCCAATGATCCATGCACAAGTGTAAAGAAGCTTAAGGTATGTGCTGCTGTTTGAGGAATAAAGAGAAAGTAGTGACTATGTTGTGGCATTTGATTTTTTTTTTTTTTCCTCTGAAGAAGGCTAATAAAACAAGATTTGAATAAGAATGATATACTACAGCACACCATTGCATAGTAAGGCTAACAAATGGCATTTTAAGGGTCTAGTCCTGCTTAAGCCAATGAATGTCTGTGCATATGATAAAGTTTTTTTATAGTTTCCGATAAGAACACAAAGTAAAGCCAGTTGTTGCTGGCTTAATATTCATACCTAAAGCATCAGTCTCAGCCATAAATATGAGAAAGCTCTTGAGTTTTGGACCCAGAGCCCTTTTCACATAAATTATCATGTAGTGAAAACATTGAGTGTCTTTCCATTAGCTTCATTACATTCTAGATTGAATTATTTGTTTATAATCATTTGCATTATTTCATACGAATAGCAAAAAAAAAAAAAAAAAAAGATAGAATAATTTAACATCTTTCTCTTATTATAATGATTTTTTAGGTTCTTGGCATCTGCTAAAATTAAAACTATATTTTAGCAGTATACTTTATAATATTATGAAGTGCAACCAATAATAAACTACACATAGGAGTTTTGAGTTTTATATTGCATGTGAACATGAAAAAATGATTGAGCAGCAAGAGGAAACATTTTTAAATGGTGAAGATCAAATTGTTACTGGCATCAAATATGTAAAATACACAATCAAAGCCACTATCCTGCAAATACTTAAACACGTATAAAATAGGGGAAAAAAAAAGAATAAACTGAACACTATTAAAATACTAAAATTTAAGCAAGGATATCAGCCTGTATAAGTTTAGGCCACTACCGAGTCTAACTGGAAAAGGTCTGAAGCATGGTAAACTGAGGGTGTATTATTCCTACGTACTACAGATGCAAGCCTGAATGCTTAAAGTATAAATAGGTAAAGATCATGTTTGTATGGAACCACTCACGTCTGTCCAGTCTCAGCAAGTTTGTATTTCCTGTCTGTGGTTGAAAAGACTCCAGTATGTGTTATCAGTAAAATCCATATTCTTGGCCAGGTTTTTAACCCCTGGTATCAGCAAGCTAAGAACTCTGAAGCCAGGTATTTAAACCAATGATTGATGTTAGAACAAGAACAGATGCATATAAGCAAGTATATTTAGGCTGGAGGTTAGAAAAAGCATTGAGATCCCAGCCTGCCCATATATCAACAACATACAGTTTATTTTATAGCAAAGACTAGAGGGGTCTACCAAAAAATATATTAAAGTTATCTCTTGATTTCGTCTTCAAAATGAATTACTACAACAATAAATAAGCATGTATCTAGAAAATCACTTATTCTTTATAAGAGGTCACTTGTCCTTAGGTACATGTGCTAGGCACAATTTAGCTGTCCAAATCTGAAAATGTGCATTCTTTTCTTCAAGGAGATGCAAACATAATATAGATAAACTGGTGTTTGTTTACTGTAATTGTCATGAAAATAGACATTAAAATACCTTTTTTTTTTTCAGTAAACACAATTTAAATTAATGAAATGAATGATTATGCAATGCGAAATAGAAATATCTAGTATGATTTGCAGAAATATATATTCTATATTTTCCCTGGCAACACCTTAACTTTTACTATATATTGACTCCAGCCTCTTTGAATCACAGTTGGAAAGTAAATTTAGGCTTAAGGTTATCTTTAATTTTTTAGCTGCAGCTCAGAGAAGGGGATGTTGGAGGATATGCATTTTACATCAACTTAAATATGCTTAAAAATTCTAAGCATGCACAGGCAAATTTCATAAGCAATAATACTTCTGCTTCCTACTCCCTTGTATCTTGCATGTAGCACAAAAAACTGCAATGTATTAATTCCAATTCAATGAAACAGTTTCCGTTTGATTTCCACAATTCAATAGGTGTTTTGGATACTGACCAAACATGATCTCATTCTAATAGTCAAGTTAATTAAATTTTGGGCCAAGGACAGGTTTGGATGAGGCCTCAGTCTAAGTGAGTGACATGCATGCCAACATAGATACCAAGTTTTGTCAGCATGTTGTGTTGATGGGAGCTGAAATCCTCTAGTTCACCTTCTCCATCAGTAATTCCATGGCTTAGGTTAGAGGCTTACTTGTAGTTATGCAAGTGAATGTCCAGGCATTTAGAAGGCAGAATATGTGGATACCTGTATTGACAAAGCTACCTAGCTGTGAGTAGATTTATTGATAACATCTTGACTGTCAGATACATGGTAGAGAATATGACAGAGTACCTAAGCAGTTCAATTTAGATATTTCATAAAGAGCCTGCCAAGACATTGACTCTTCCTGGCAGATGAGATATTGCAGCAATCCTTCTCTGGAAAGCTGTGTAATACAACATTGTGGTGTTATTCATTAGAAATGAGACAGATTAAAATCTGATCACAGAAGGAAAGCTCTGCATGCTGAAAATAAAAAAAAAAAATAGCTGCCTATTCCAGCATAATGTGCTGGATAATAATGTGCTCAAAAACTGAAGAGGCTAAAGAGTGCCTCATATCCGAGGTGTTAGAAATGGCAGTGGAGGAGACAAGTTCTTCATTTCTCCATAGAGCATCTTAGATATCTTGGCCTCCACCGTCTTCAGGGTTTATACTACCCAGCTGCCAGTAGTATCAATTACACTTTATATTTAGCAGATGAATAATATCCTCACCTATAAGAAAGAAAGAAAGAAGGTGTTGTGGTTTAGCCCCATCAGGCAGCTAAGTGCCACAAAGCCACTCGCTCACCCTTGCCCTGGTGGGATGGGGAGAGAATCAGAAAGGTGAAAGTGCAAGAACTAATGGGTTGAGATAAAGACAGTTTACTAGGTAAAGCAAAAGCCGCGTGTGCAAGCAAAGCACAACAAGGAATCCATTCACTACTTCCCATGGGCAGGCAGGTGTTCAGCCACGTCCAGGAAAGCAGGGCTCATCATGCGTAATGGTTTCTTAGGAAGACAAATGCCATCACTCCGAAAGTCCCCCCCTTCTTCCCTCTTTACCCCAGCTTTTATTGCTGAGCATGATGTCATATGGTATGGAATATCTCTTTGGTCAGTCTGGGTCACCTGCCCTGGCTGTGTCCCCTCCCAGCTCCTTGTGCACCCCCAGCCTCCTCGCTGGCAGGGCAGCACAAGAAGCAAAAAAAATCCTTGGCTCTGTGTAAGCACTGCTCTGCAACAACCAAAAACATCACCACTATTTTCATCAACAATCCAAATCACAGCATTGTGTGAGCCTCTACAAAGAAAATTAACTCTGTCCCAGTCAAAACCATGACAGAAGGGAACAAGAGAGTCATTCACTTTTAAGGCTGTGCAGTAATCTTCTTTTATAAAACATTTTTATGGAGTCCAACACAACTGTGGGTAAATGAAATGTAACTGTTCTTCGTTTTCTTGTTTGAACTTTAGTTCAAAGGGTGGGAACATATATATTGCTTACTGAAAGGCAAAGCTTAAATGCTAATATTGCTGCTCTAATCTCTGAGAAGAGTAACTATGACAGCTCACCATCTGGCAAATGGTCTGAACTCTGGTCTTTTTATTTAAGTGCATTTTTGTGAGTTGCCTTGCCCTTGGGTTGTTTTTAATCTTCTCATAGATCACCTGCCTAGTTCCATGAACTAAAACTTGTCCTGTCAAATATGCTTCAGTTCCATACAACCAATGTACAACTCTATGAGAAAGAACGAACACTTGGCACTTGCTGGGATCCAGTGAGTGACCTCTTTGAAACCCACAAGAGAGTTGCACAGTGTTAACTTGCATCAATCCCACGAGGGCTGGTATAAGGGAATAGTGTATCTATGCCAGGAAATCATAGTGGTTGAATAAACAGTGTGACAAAAGGAGGGAAAAAATTATGCTCCAGTAGGAGTCTGATGTCTCTCTTTGCATAAGACTATAATGTGGACGTATGTCCTGATCCATGATCACTGAAATGAACCCAGTTCTGATAAGCTGCATTGTAGACTTCCTTATCCATACATATAAAATCTATGCATGGGATTTAAGTTACATCCAGTCACATGAATTTGAAGCTTCAGTGTCTCTTACACAGGACAGAGTCAGCAGACCCAATCCTGGCTTCAAATGGATCTGGGCTTACTTACCATGCTGAATGCAATTCTTTAGGGAGAAATCTGGGAAAAATGTGGATGGAGGTGCAAAAAAGCAGAGTTGGAGAGAAACAGGCTTACTGAGGAGCATGGCATTGCACAGAGGAAAAATGTTACGCATGGAAGATGAAGAGCTATTGTACAGAGTTTCCTAAATGAGTTCCTTCTACATGTGTTCTGACATACAATTCTTTAGTTAAATGGTTGCATATTAAGTTATCCACTCTTTTTAAATTATAATCCATAAAACCCCATACACTGCATCTTATGGCATTGTATTGGTATCTGTGTGGTTTATAAACAGGAGGAATCTCTTATCATTTCGCTTACATGACTAACCAACTAAAATTACAGATTTTGAAGCTGGACAAATTAAAATATATTCAGCCAGATATTCACTGGCAGCTTGACCCTGCAATCCCATACTCTCCATTTAACCCAGCCACATCCCTGACTCATTCTGAATCTTCATCTCAAAGTTCCTTGCTTACCCAATGCTACATTCTGCTTCTCTGATTTATCTCCCTCTGAGCACCTTTGTCTAGACTGTTCTTCCATTTTCTTCTGAGAAAAGCATACTTTCTGAGATTGCAGTTGTCCTAACTGTCCCAAGAACTATTTGTCAAGCTTTCTATTTGCCATAGTCTTGAAAATCCTAATTGTCCCTCCCAGCTTCCTTATTCAATACTGGTCTCAAGCCTTCTGTTACCTCCCCAACTGTTTGCTCCACCTTTGCCTAATCAGTGTTAAGTACTCATTGCCTAAATTCCTTATCTGATCTGTCTCTCCTTCCCCTATGCCTTGTTTTTCTCTTACTGGATCCTACTCCAGTCACTTTATTTACTGAGTCTCAGCATTACCTTCTTGGATCGTCTCTGACCAGTACTGAGCATACGTGGATTATCAGTTCCCTCTTGTCCTCCAAAGGGTCAACACCTGGACAAATGTTGGGAGGAAGTGGGAATTCATAGTTCTGTCAGAGAAACTTTCTTTTTATTAGCATATTACACATAAAAATACATGAAAAAGAACATAAGGTTATAGCTTTTAAGTCCCTGGAAAAAAGAATTTAACTTATTTTTGCTGCAGTCTTCAATGGCATAATACTATAAATGGAGGACTCATGACTTATTTTTCAATAGGTGGTAATGGAATATATATTTTAATTTTTTCAGTCAGCTTATGGTTGCACACTATCCAGATCTCTACGTTACATGTTAATGTCCTCCTTACTGTGCTGAGTGCTTCAAAAGCAGTAATTTATGTATAAACAAAAAACTCAGGAATTTATGGAAAAGCACTTTTGGATATTGCATCTTGGCTCAGTCATAAATCCCAAGGATGACAGAACATCATGGACAGTCAAGTTCTAGAGCCATAGCTGGTCTTTGAACTTGGGTCATGAAGTTTTCTACCTGCGCAGATGGAGTCCTCACACTTTGCAGATTTCCTCCTGTGTCATTGGAAGATCAGCCTATGCTGGAGGTGGAGATTCCTGCCTGATGGAAAATCCAGCTTCCCTGAGATCCTTAGTCAGATATTGAGGTGGTTAGATATTCAGAACTGGGAACTGCTGACGGTTGGACAAATCAGCAAAATCACCTATTTGCTTGTGTGCCTGAAAAAGAGCAGAGTATGTTTGAACATAGGCTTGACTGCCAATATTAGAATGAGTGCTCTGCTATGCCTTGTAAGAGAAACATTTTCCAGATGAGTATCTTGAGTTCTTATTTCTTTGCATATCTATAGACAAAAGGAATTGTAAAGCTACAGTTCACTGTTTTTTTATAAATGATCTGGATGCAGGACTTGAATGCATACTAGGTAAGTTTGCAGATGATACTAGATTAGGAGGAGCTGTTTACTCAATCAAGGGTAGAGAGGCCTTGTAGAGAGATCTTGACAGATTAGAGAGCTGGGTAATCACCAACCACGTGAAGTTTAACAAGAGCCAGTGCCTGATTCTGCACCTGGGACGGAGCAATCCTGGCTATACGTGCAGACTGAAGGATGAGAGGCTGGAGAGCAGCCCTGCGGAAAGGGAATCTGAGGGCTCTGGTCAATGGCAAGTTGAACACGAGTCAGCAGTGTGCCTTGGAAGCCAAAAGGGCCAACTGTATCATGGGGAGCATCAAGCACAGCATCGCTAGCTGGTTGAGGGAAGTGACTGTCCCACTTTGCTTTGCGCTAGTGCGGCCTCAGCTCTAGTACTGTGTGCAGTTTTGGGCACCATAGTATAAGAAGGACATAAAACTATTAGAGACCGTCCAAAGGAGGGCTACAAAGATGATGAAGGGTCTGGAGGGGAAGACGTACGAGGAGCGGCTGAGGTCACTTGGGTTGTTCAGCCCAGAGAAGAGGAGGCTGAGGGGAGGCCTCATGGCGGCCTGCAGCTTCCTCACGAGGGGAGCGGAGGGGCAGGTGCTGATCTCTTCTCTCTGGTGACAGCAACAGGACCCGAGGGAACGGCATGGAGCTGTGACAGGGGAGGTTCAGGCTGGATGTCAGGGAAAGGTTCTTCACCAAGAGGGTGGTTGGGCACTGGAACAGGCTCCCCAGGGCAGTGGTCACGGCAGTAAGCCTGCCAGAGTTCAAGAAACATTTGGACAACGCTCTCAGATATACGGTCTGATTTTTGGTTGGGTGGTGCTGTTTGGGGCCAGGAGTTGGACTCAATGATCCTTGTCATTTTCTTCCAACTCAGGATATTCTATGATTCTAAGATTCTATGTGTTTGAATGTTGAAGATGTGGGTCTGAGTGCTATTGCCAAACTGGTTGCACAGTGATGTTAGTATAAGACAATCCCAGCAGCCAGTAAGTATATTGAAATTGGATAGGATATTTCTTGGGAAAAAAAAAACAGAGTGGACTGTACACTTCTCACAGTGCTTTACAATAAAAGAATAGTCACCATGGGGAATGTACTGTGGCTTATGTGATAATCAGGTGGAAGTAATATCTTAGGGCATGGTACCACAGGCAGTACTACACCTTCAGTTTGAAAGCTGTCATACAGCCAGTGAGCAGTGGTGCTGCACATGCTCTCATATTCTGTACACCCTACCTACGGTCTCTGGCACTCATAAACTATGAGGGAGCACACATCCTGTTTTTTAAAATTGGTTCTTGTCATATTATAAAATGAAAAGGAGTTTATTCAATTACAAGTTTAACAATTCAGTGCTGTGTCACTTGTTTTTTTCAACCAACCTTTGCAACTCTTTTTCAAATATCAGATATGTGGTTTATGTTCAGAGAGGTCAAGCAATTTGTAGTTCCAAGAGTGACCAAAATGGTTGCTAAAATGTGAAAACCAGAAAACATGAATGAGGTGTTTTTTTTTTTTTTTTTTTTGCCACATAATTCCTAAATCTATTTTTTGTCCTCACAAAAATGTAATACTATTGCTGTCAGTGAGCATAATTTGTGTGATTTGTTTGTTTAGTTTCACACGACCTCTCTAGATTTGTTTAAAAAGAATCTAATCTGTTTCAATAAGATTTATATTGCTTTATCAATCTGTGGCTAACTATAAAAATAAAGATAAGTAGGCTTATCAAAAATGCGCAGGTTCAGAATGAGCAAATCGTATTATGTATTTTATGATTTTGACCACAGTAAGATAAATTTCATGCATTGAATTGCAGAGGCATTATAGTATCTTTCTGTAGTGTCTATAATATTTTATGCTGAACAGGAAATAAACATAGAAATTACCTAACCTGAAAATCTTTGATAAATTGATTTAATTAAAACTGAAATGTATTTCACCACTGAAATTCACACTGAATCATCTGTTTCTTTTGTCCTTGGAGAAGGAAAGAGCTATTAGTAATTCTAATCAAGTATTTTATAAAAGAAATGAAAAATAATATTTGCTCAACCTATTACTGAGAACCCAGCTTTTGTGTGAAGTAAAAGGTAATATTAAGTCATAAAAATCTATCTGTTTTGTGTTTTATAGGAATTAGCCCTAATTTTTCATGTGAAAAAATGCCATCCCGGTTCCTGAAGGAATATTTTATTGCATATGCTCCTGAATTTAAGACTATTTTGTTAATATACTTATAAGTAGGAAAGTACAATGATTTCTTTTGACTTCAGTCATAGATTCTCAAAGTGTGATGAATTTTCTTTACTGTGTGGAGGTGGGAGGGAAGAGGGAAGGAGGGATTGATAATGTGTTATAGTGACTGTAGAGGAAATGTTGTGTGAATAAAACCTTTAAAAATTACCAAAGAGGGCATAATACAAACACATTTTATCTCACTTGCAAATCTCCATTCTCTCATCTTCACCTGATTAGTTTGTATAAACAGCAAAAAGTACATATTTTCAACTGATTTTAATATGCAAAATTAATATTAAAAGAAAAAATCTTGCAAGACATCAAAAGAATATTTGATAATTTAGTGTTTTTGAATAGTAATATTTCACAAGATAACCATTACAGTTACAGAGTCTTTCTCATTAGTGCTTAATGCTTTTCTTCAAACACCTCAGCTGCCCCCTCTTGCAATGTTTCAGGATCTTGAACTTGTAGAAAATGGAATAGTTCTGAATGAATTTTGCTGTCTGCAGCTGTAATCTGTTCCATCTCTCTACATGAATTGATTGGCCAGCTGAAGTTGTTTCTGGAAAGGCTGTGACTGTACTTAACTTCCATGCATCTTATTTAATCTACAGGGTAATGACGTTCGGATAATCCTTGGCCAGTTTGATGAGGAAATGGCTGTGAAAGTTTTCTGCTGTGTAAGTAAATATATTTAAATGCATATCAGAATAAAAATGTAGTGCATTTGAATAAAAATGTATTTGAGTATAAACATTTCTTCATGGGGTTGAGCTCTGTTGAGATTTTTAGCCTCAAGAGAGGTTACACATGCTTAGCTCCATTTCTGTTTCAATAAAATACTTTGCACTTTGCAGGAGTAAAATGTGGATTTTTGTGTGTGTATGTGTGTCTGCCCAATAAATAAATAAATAAATACATAAATCCCAAATAGGCAGATTTTAGTGGTCTTGATTTTGTACTGGTATTGGATTCTTTGTCTAAATAACCAGATTAATCCAGTATGAGCCAAGAACACAAAGAATATAATAGAAAAGCAATAAAGATGGCATCTAAATTTCAGAGGGTGTCTTTTGGTGTTCACTTAGAGAGACAAAGTTGCCTATCCAAGCAAAGAAAGGAAAGGCAAATGTTCAAAATCTGACTGCTACATGTGCCTCAGACATATGTTGGCTTTTATTCAGCAGCTGTCATAGTTGCTGGCAAAATTTGGAAAGGAGATATTGCAGAGTATGTTTGGAAGGAGCAAAATCTGTTTGCATCCAAATGGAAATGGAAAGCATTGTTTTCTTTTTCATTCTTCTCATTTTTGATCTGTCTTTGTATATATATCTTTTTGTTCCAGCATTTAAATTGGGTTGACAGAGATAATCTCCCATTTTTCCATTCCTGCAAGAAAGAAGGTGCCTTCTGTGGCCCACATCCTCCACAGATTTCTGGTTTGGGCTTCGTTTGCCAGGCTGAGGTGTCCTAGTCACAGCTGTCTGCCAATCCAATACTAGACAAGATTTTGGCCTCACTAAGGCCAGTGCCCTTAGTATGTTGTTGCCTTCCTCTGCAGTTCTGTTCCATGTTTGTGTACCCGTGAGGACACTGAAGAAATCCTAGAAATCCTCATGGGCAAGGTGTGCTCTTGTCTGTGCTGTTCTAGTCTGGAGGATTTATGGCGGGGGCTGACTCTTGCACATGAAAGCCTCTTGCAGCTTCGTAATTCAAGAGTGATGGCTTCTCCTAAAGTACATTGGTGTCAAAAAATAATAAGGTGGATTCTTCTGGACCCTGGAGAAATCCAAGAGATTATGCATTTATGCTTTTATAAATGTACTAATATGAGAGTTTCAGCAGGAGACTGAATGCAGGAGAGGGCAGTTCAAAGTAGGTCATTTATACATTAATTCACTACAATATGTCAGTAAACTTGTTATTAGTCATAAAATATATTGTTGACTCATGCACTCCTACAGCTATGTGTCTAAGAGCAGAATATCTTAGATATGTCAAGTTTTTTAACCCCCTTCCCCAGGTGTAACTTCAGAGAGGTTTCATTTGTGATTCCCTGTTATATTTTGCAGAGTGACTGATGTCAGACAGAAAAGACTTTAGATTTGTTGAAGAGAGGTGCTATTGTACCAGTGGAAAAAATACGTATGCATTTCTGATTGTGGTTATAACATGAATACTATTTATTAATGATTTATGTAGGTGGGAAAGTCTTTAAAGTATGCCTCAGTTTTCTAGCAGGATTCAACAATCATATGCTGTGAGGTTTCCTCAGGACCTCCATTAGTGTTTATATGTGCATTTTCATTTTACTTGGCTATTCCCTGCGTATATACACACAAAAAAGGCATTGCTCATAACTCAAAGATAAATGGACTAAAAGATAGTCTAATTCAGTGAGAAACTTTAAAAACATGGCAGGACTAATTCAAGCCTAAGTGAATGTTAGCAGGTGTTTCCTATGATGGTTTAAATAAGCTTAGCTATTCATTTAACACTAGTGTCAAAAGCAGTTAGCAATTGTAATTCTATGGGAAATCTTAGCTTTCTAATGTTGTTTTCATCTCAGTAGGATGAATGTGATATTTTTTGTGGAACAGAAATTAGGGTATTTTGCTCAAAACTCGATTCAACAACCGAAATATTCAGCTGTGTTGGACAGAAGTCATCTTTTTTTTTTTTTCATTTGAAATTGGATTGGCATGAAACTGCACTATCTTCCCAACAAAAACTTCAAATTCTGCAGAAAATTTTATTTTAAAAAAATTGTTAGTGGGAATTTTTCCAACATATCATCTTTAAGCCATAGGGATAATGCAGTATAGCCACGCACACATCAAGACTGACGCCTAGCTGATACAATCATCTGTCTGAAGACAGTTAAAGAAGACGAATATTACACATAGATCACTGCATGAGCTTTAGGTGGCTCTTTTAGTAATCATTCAATAATAACTAAAGCGAGGCTTAATCAGCCCTGTTGATACAGAAGGACTGGATTCTACTCTCCTTGAGCTGATAGAGTTTTACTGCTGATTCTCTGTTTTGGAATTAAAGGCACCATTGATTTCTAACGAGAAACAGATGGAGGTTCATTAAAATTCAGAAGTCTACAGGTATTTTGTAGAGGTGGGATATAGGATGTGTCCATGCTGACGACGGAAACATGATGGAAAGACAATGGGGGTAAGGTTTTGCAACCACTTTTGCACAATATACCAGTACTTGTCTACTACAGACAGAAAGCTTTCTTACAGTGGCTGAGGCGATTCAGCTCTTTGATTTTCAGTTGATTCAAGATCTCAGATCTGCCATGTTGAAAGCAATGCTGGCTTCCTCTGACTAATATGAGGCATTGTTATTTCTCACAAATTTTTTTGGCTTACTTATTACACATTTCCTACCAGTCTGTCTCTAACAGCATTCTGTACATATGCTGAAAAGGAGTATTCTGAATGAACACTGAATGTGCTATGCTCTGTTTTATATATCTTGAAATCTGAAATAAAGCAGTACCCAAAAAATAGCTTGCAGACAAAATCCTAATGATATTCAGTGTAATGGTTCCATTAACAGAGGCAAAAGCTCAAGTATGAGCAAAATCTTTTTTGTGAAGTGTGTAAAAATGGTTCCTTACAGATTGAAGTGTGTTTTGTTGTTGCTGCTGTTTTCTTTTAAACAACTGGAGCAGACTTTCATTTGCATATGAATGCAGATTTGGCACTAGCAAAGATAACCTTTAGCTTTTTATGAATGTGTTGCTCCTGTTTTGAGTAATGCAAGCCCATTGTATGAAACAATCTAAGGGAAGAATCAACATCACTGTGGACACACTGAGAACCGCTTCACAGTTAAAACTAAAGTTTGCTGTCATGCACGAATAATATAGTGTATCCTCTCCAACCTTGCATCCCTTACACCCTGATTAATAAATTAATAATTTCATAACTTATAAGTAATTCTGTTAATTAGCTTATTCTAAAACTAATTAATAGAAAGGGTCTCTTTAAGAAGTGTATGGTGCCTGTTTGTCTTTTGTCTTTATGTCTTTCTTTATGTCCTTGACAGAATAAAACAATTTCTTCAAATTTACATTTTTTATGACTGTATAGTCATGAATTAATCAAAAATCTTCACCACAATGCACTTTTTAGAAATTAGATTTAATTTTGGCACATTATTAAAAGCTGTTTTTATCTAATTGCTATAAGACAACTAGCAATAAGGATATTCTAGACAATTAAGCATAAATTTTAAAACTTAGTTATGTAGTCAGCTAACCATTAAGTATGGCCATTATGAGTGCAAAAATGTTTCATTGATCATCCCATCTTGTCTTTGGCTAATTTCTGGGCAGCGGCTCTGTTTGTTATTGTGAGCTTTTGACAGAAGGAACAGTGACAAAGAATGCGTGTAAAGTGCTGAGCCAGAGCTTGCATCTCACCAAGCACTTTGCAATTCCAGAATAATTTTTGTTCTAAATAAGCATCTCTTTATGGATTCAAACAAGAATGAAAAGTTAAAAAAAAAAAATACCAAATTCAGTCTCACAAGGGCAGAAATTATTCAGAACAGTTTCCTAGATGCTTGACTACAACTCAGGGATCTGCAGTCTAGATAGGGCATGCAGATTGGGGAAGACACTGTAAGTACTTTACGGTATTCTGGTAGTATAAAGCACTTGTAAACCTTCTTTGCCCTGCTATTGTGTGCCAATAAATCTTCCTCAGAATCTAAAAACTGTAAGAGATGATCTGTGTGCATTCAAAAAGCTCAAGAAAGATCCACATATTTCAAGTCAAGGAAATGCATCTTTTAAACATCAAAATCATTTCCATGCTGCAGAATCAACAGGGAGGAAATGGTGGCAGAAACCAGTATTTTGAAATAATCTTAAAGTCTTCTGGAATGACACACTGAAATGCCTGTAAACAAACCGTACTGTGACTGGAAAATTGACTGCGTGGTCATGGTGCTCAGCTTTGAAAGAGTTGATTTTGTTCCTCCTCCTTTTGGCTTCCTTCGACCACCCTTCCAACTCTACCATTCCACCAGATCTCGAAGGAAGAGTTTCCAGCTCTTTTTTTGTTAGCAAAATCTAGACATTTAACCAAATTTGTGCAGCCATGCAAAAGTTTCAGTGCAGCCTTGTTGGGAATGACCTCTTGTTTTCCAGGATGGAATTTCTGGCCATTTGGAAACCTTTAATTTTCAGGCAATATCCCCAGATATTTACAGATTATGCAGANGGAAACTGTAGAAGACAGTCCTTCTCTAAAAGTGCCGTTCTGTGTTAATTTGTGTCCCCAGTGATTAGAAAACTGACAAATAAAAGACACAATATCACTGAAAGGCTTTGAATCACCTCATTGTGTAGTGGAAACTCTTTTGAACATTGAAAGGTATTGGAGGATGGGATTGCTATTTTCCTCAAAGCTGGACATGGGATGCAGTCACCATATTTGTAGAAGGAGTGGAGATGAGCAGGGCAAAAACAGATGTATTTCTGGAAGGACAGAATTAATGAGAGAGAGAAAGACAAGTAATTTATGTGGATTGTGGAATAAGATATGAGATGGCAGACACTGGGTTTCAGACAGGAGCACTTTCAAGCAGCACTGTATACAAATGCATGAAATTTGATTTTGGCTGAACAGCAGCTCTTGCAACCAGGAACCAAACAAAACTGCTTTGTGCACAACAGTTTTCTGAACTGAGATGGCACCTTTATAACAGCTTTTACAGATTTAAAGCCCACTTTTAATTTGGGTATTAATGTATTTAGGAGGCTCTCCTATGTTGTATTTTTTGCTATTCATCTTTATATATCTGATAGGCTTTGGGAATGATCTGTGGGATGCTTTTCAAAACAGTTAAGTTCTGAATGACTAATATTTCCTGTTTGTATTCTCTTAGTTTCCTCCTTCTACTGCTATAAAGATTCTGTAAAGAGTTAGAGGTTTTCCAGTCAAGAGCTTTAAGGTTGCACTGTGTATTTCTAAAACTAGGATTTTTTTTATCTCATAAGTATGTCTTGTATCTCCAATATTGCTTATATTAAGAACCAAAGAGGCATAAAAACTTCTGTTTTGAAATTGAGTCTGACTGAAATGTCAAAAGAAAAATATCTAGTTACAAGACAGTGAGAGAAACGTTCGAGATAAAATTTGCTAATTTTATCCTAGAACAGTCTTCAGAATAGAATATCTATTGTGAGTAGATCAACTTTTAGATACACCAGCATATGTACCTATTAATAAAATATCTCTGTTTCCTGTTATATGTATCTGCTGTGTATTTAAAGGGGATAACCATAAGCTCAGTATCTTGAAGTACAGTGGGCTGTATTCGGTATTCAAACAATATAGAATTTCACCTGAAGAAATTTCTTGCTGGAAAAAAAAATCACTGAGGTTTGCTTGTTTTATCAGTTTACCATTGATTCATGCTCCTCAGAAGAAAGTGTTTACTTAATGTCCCTGGGGTCTCTATTTTATCACAGTCACTTCATTCATATTTGCATCGTTGGGATTTGATGGTGTCCAGGCTCCAAGTTTTCTTGTTTAACCTTACCCTGTTTTATGTGCTTTTTAGCCTGATAATAATTTAGCTTAAACATGTTAGCATAGTGGTCCTACCACACATGTAATATCTGCGTTATGTAAAATTTCTTATGGAAACACAGTACCTTCTGCCAGTGTTCTTCTTTATCTCTACTGGTTTTAGAATCCAATATTTTGTTCTTCTGTTTTTGAATAAATAGTCTATTGGAAGCAAAATGGATTTTAATAAATTCTCTTCTGATGACCTTAATTTTAAAGACGTGAATCTACAAGAAAGGGATCTTCATTATTAGCAATTATTTTAAACCATTCTAAATACTTGTGTATCCTTCAATAAGGCCATTATTTCATTAATAATGAAAAAAAAAAAAACCACAAACAAAACAATATTGTTTCATGTTTAATAAGTCTGTTACAATATCTATTAACTTTTCTATTTTTCTTTCATTGTAGGCTTATGATGAAGAAATGTATGGCAGCAAATATCAGTGGATTATTCCAGGGTGGTATGAAAATCTTTGGTGGGAATCCTGGATTAATTCTACACAATGTCTCAGCAAAAATCTTCTTGCAGCCATGGAAGGTTACATTGGAGTGGATTTTGAGCCTCTCAGTTCAAAAATGATAAAGACCATATCAGGAAGGGTTAGTATTTTNTTTTTTTTTTTTTAATACAGTCAGTGGTCTCTCAGCATCTTGACACAACAAAGCACAGAGGAAGAAGGTCAAGCTACATAGTGCTTCTGCAGAGAGTTGGCAATAGTCATAGTTATTCTCTTCCTTCCATTGATTTGCAATTTTTAAATATTTAGAAATCAATTCCAATTCTGTATAGGATAAGGGACCTTGCCTAAATATTGTTCTCTTCCCCCTGTGTGCATCTTACAGATAAATATACAATAAAACTTGAATTAGAGTCTGCAATATCACATGCTGCATCATGGCAAATTAATATAATTGAGCTTTTATTGAACTTTTATGTTTATCCCTAATCCTGCAAATGGCTGATTTCACTGGTGATTTGTAACTCTCAGAACTGAGAGGCTGGGGGTTGGTCTTGCTTTAAACATGCAAATATGTGGTATTTTCATAAAGTGCATAACATTTTATCACAGAACAAATGCATGCAAACTCTAGTCAATGAATAAACATGCCTGATTTTGCTGCTTTTCATCTTTTTTTTTTTCACCTGTTTTGTTTCATGCCTTGCTGACTGAGCACGAAAGGCAACTTTACAAAAAGGCAACTCATCATAACAGAGCACACTATAAAGAGAATAGTAAACTTGTAAAATATAGACAAATTGCCACTCAAATAATTGCATATTAAGCAAATAGTTGCTTAAGTAGAGATTATTTGATTTGTATTATCCTATAGAGTGTAGTCAGAGCACTAATTTGCAGGGATACAGACTTATTCTGTGTCCTAGTATCATGGCTCACCAATATGCACCCCAAAATGATGGTTGAACTAAAGCTTTCTGTATGAAAGCGAAATAAACAAAGTTGTCCTGCATACAGAGAAGCAGATCAACTGCTTTTCAGTCTCTCTGTCTCCTAAATCTCCCTCCTGGCCACACCATCAGTCTTGTAACTCAGGCAGCACACGTTTTTGGAATTTTGTTTCTTTCTTAATTCTTGCTTTGGTTGCCTTTTCTATATGAGTGACGCATGCACCTAAATTGGAACATGCAGTTCATGGCATGGGTTTGGAGCCAAATCTGTGAAATGTTAAGTATTGAAGTAAAAATGAGATTTTTCTCCTCTGCAGACTCCACAGCAATATGAAAGGGAATACAATGCTAAGCGCGGTGATGGACAATCCAGCAAATTTCATGGTTATGCCTATGATGGCATATGGGTGATTGCCAAGACCCTGCAGAGGGCAATGAAGTATCTCAATGCCACCAACAAGCACCAAAAAATTGAAGATTTTAACTATACAAATCACAAACTTGGCAAAATTTTTCTGGATGCTATGAATGAAACCAACTTCTTTGGAGTAACGGTAAGTCCTAAACAGCTATTTCTGGTGTGGAGGGAGCTTGTGATTTTAAATCAGTAGCTGAAGCAAGCATTGCATTTTAAATACTCTTGAAAAAGAAAGATAGCTCTGTATGTATTTCTTTTATCTTCAGAGCTTCCTCAGTTCTGCTTTATCTTCACAATTAATGTAGATGCCTTGAGACTCTTGTACATTACCTGTCTTGTGGTGCCAAGAGATGACACTGTTCAATTGCTCAGTTCTCAGATTTTTAAACATGGATGTGATCTGAATTAGCAACTCAGAGCGGTTGTAAGGAAACCACAAGAGTTGCAAGCTACAGTGACCTTTTTAAGTGACTGTTTTGACAGTTGAGGAGTAGCTGGGGTGTGATCTGAAAACATGTGTTTCCCCCATCTTTTATTTTCAGTAATAGGTTATAGTACACTAAAGTCTCCAACTTCTCAATTGCTTAAATGTATTTGAGACGTCAGTCAGAAGTTAAAGGAACATACATGCTCAAGAGTGCACGAAGCCATACTCCTTCACCAAGACAGCTGAGCAGACTCCATGTAGGGAGAATGGTCTTCATAGTGTCCCATAATGATAGCAAATGAGAGATGCTCCTAGAACCCACTTTGTTATGCAGCGTACTTGGCCTGCAACATGGCTAGATAAGGAAATCAGAGTTTTGAAGAAATGTGTAATTCAGTGGTGCATACAATGAGTACATTTAGGAATGTCTCTGCAGAAAAAGCGTGCAGAGAGCTGATATGATTTCTGCTACTGTGCAGTAGCTTGTCACATTCTGTCCCTGAGTTAATTTAAATTGTCTTGGATATCAGTTAACCTCAAAAGATGTTGAAACAGCAGAACTAAGGTTGTCGTACATGTCACAAATTGTTTCAAGGAGAAAATGTCAAAGTCTAGTTATCAACAATGAGTGCAGGCTCAACTTTTTGGTGTCCTTGTTAATTGCTAAAGAAGACTGCTTTGTATCACAGTGCAAATGAAACTAATTTAGGATTCGTGAGTAACAAACAATCATATGGCAAGTCAATACTAGAATCTAGTTGCCTGTACAATACAAATTTTGCTTTGTTTTTACACTGTGTTTGACTGAGGGCTTCAGTAAAAGAGTTGTGTAGTTCTGGGGTATCCCCTTGCATCCATAGCAGGACCGGATCTTTAATAAATGCGTCAGTCAGTGGCAGCTGTAAACCATACTCTACAGGGACTCAAACATCTCTGTCCTCAGTTACTCCAGGCACATATCTCAAGATGGATGAAATTGTATATTGGTCACGTAGCTCTTTTTTTTCCATCTTAAACTTTTTGCTTGCTATTTAATCTTGACAGCCCGTTATGGTAAAATTTATAGATGTCATTAGCACTGCTTAATTGTCCTCCTCCGGCTAAACCCCTGCCCCTGCCCCTCCCTGCCCCCAAGGGAAAACAAACAAGAAAACAAAACAACAAAAAACACCTCTAAGATGTAGAAAGCTCTTTTTTATTACTTTTAGAGACACTGGCAAAAAATCAAATATGAACTGCATCCTTTTAGGGAGGGAATGAATCGAAGTTTCACCAACCATATTCAACCATGTCGACATACTTTATTTCTTCAAGTATAATGGTTTTTAAAAAAACTACTGCAGGATTATTCAGTGTGTTTGGTACTTGTCTGAGGCACTTTGTAAAATGTTTGTTTTTAAGATTGGTCTACCAAGTCATTGTGATAGTGCACAGACTAAATTGGGTGTTTGCTTTATATTAGCGGTACAGTCATTAACTCATTCATTGATAAACATAGACTATACTTATTTCATTTTTTCAAGTACTTAGCAACAAGAATAGGATATTAAGTTCACCTTCTGTTTTCTAATCTGTAAAGAAACATGCTCCTTGTCCCTAAAATATATTCTAAAAAAAAAAAAAAAAATTAATCAGAAAGATAAGAAGATAAAATCTATAACAGCTACACTTTCTTAGGATATAATTAAAACAAACAATACTTAAGGTTTTCTAGAAAGTGTGAAGAAGAAGAGTTTCATACAGCAGACATTAAAGTTTTGCATATTCAGAAAGTTGAGGGAATAGACTGAATCTTAGAAATATTTTTAAACTTTTTATTACTCAGTCTAATAAATTGCTGTCATTTGTGACCTACTTTAAAACTTTCATGGGAACATAATCTTTATGTCTGGGAGTGCCAAATCACATTTTAATATTTTTTCCAAAAATACATTTTGGTATAAAATTTTTACAATTTATATTTACCAACTTATTCTAAACAGGAAAAGGCCATTCTCTTATTCTAGCGTATCATCTATGCCAAATACAAAATGACTTTCTGAAAGAAGAAATAAGAGGGACTAAACCTGATCAATCTTCAAAAATCTCATCCAATGATATAGTAAAATATGTTGTTAATGATTAAGAGGAGAAGGTGAAGAAGCTGTAGACAAGAACCTCACAACGCAAAATATATTAAAAAGAATAATCTTTCATTCTGCTTTCTGTGCGTATATCAGAAACACTGTCATGTCATAAAGAATAAATCCCTTAACCCAATATTCATTTTCTTTGAAATTATTTACAGTAATACACAAAAAATGTAATCACTCTCAAGTAGTGTTTTTTGTTGTTGTTTATTTTTGGTTTATTTTGATAACAATTTTGAAAAGTCTTGCTGGGAGTGAAGTGTGTTAGTTCCTGATTATACAGAATGTCTTTTTTTTTTTTCAGTTTTCTGTTCTTTTCTCTGATCAAAATTTTTCTTGGAGACAGGATTTAGAAAACAGTTTAGGCTACTGCCAGAAGACTTAACAGGACTAATCCTCTCTTTGAGCATCAGTATATAGTATAGTATATATAAGTTCAGTATGTAGATGTTAGTTGTTCTGATTTACTGTTAGAAATCCTGGTTGGAAAGAAAATTATAGCTATTCTTTAAACATTGCTGAAAGTTCTGCTCTTTCTCCAGATATTTTTTCTGTTAGAAAAATGGTTCCTTTTCTTATTTTTCCACTGTGATTATCTAACTTATAGTCAAACACATTATCATACAATATTCTAGTATATTTGGAATATAGACCAAGGAAGAAAGTATTATTAGGTATTTTATCAGGAAACAATAATATAGTTATCTGCTAGTATTTTTTTAAAGGTAAGTTGGATACTATTGTACAGGTATAAAAGAAATTTGTGATGAGGAATGCAATACAAACAAACAAAAGACCTGCTGGAATGGTCCTAGAATATTGTTAATCTGAATGTACTAATTCTGCAGTCAGATCCACTGAGGTTACTCCTTAGAATCATAGAATCATAG
>VXAL01014688.1:49207-76934 GCA_013399475.1 Chauna torquata | reverse complement strand
AGGAAAAAGAAGAAAAAAAAAAGGAGTCACATACCTCTTACTGAATCTAAGACTTCTGCATAACAGGATACAAAATTTTCAAGGTAAGGAAGGAGTGGCAAGAGAAAAACTGCAAGCATGCATGGCTTCCTGATGCAGTGGTATATAGCTGCTTACTCAAGAAAGCGGATTGCAGGGCACTGCTCTCTGCAAACTTGTTCATGCCTTTTTTTCATTTTAAAATTAATCATATAAAATGTTGCTGAAATAAAAAAAAAAAAACTGGTAAATCACAGGGTTTTTAAGCGTGAGTGTGTGTGTGTGCGTTCTCTCCACTACACAGGGTTAAAGCTGGCATATTTGGGGCCTCCATAAGGAAAAGCATTTTTCTGCCACATACTGTATATAACCAGCAGTTCCTGAGCCACAGCTCTTTCCTTCCAAAGACCAACTGTGATTTTACCAGGGAGACCATGTTGTGTTTTCTCAGCTGTTTTGATTATTTCACACCTTTTTTTTTACGGCTAATTCTGCCCAACTGAGGGAGCAGAGAGTCTGGCTTGTGGCCGTTTCTCGGTGGGTTCCAGCAAATCAAATTGCTATGACCACTGCTGAAAAGAGAGGCCTTAGGTGGTCAAGAAACTGTGATGATAGAGAAGCAAACATAAGATTCATGTCTTTTTAGTTTGGACTGTAAGTGACATTAGAGAGCTGTTCCCAGGGCTTGTGAAGAAAGCTGCTCAAGCGGAAAGGTTGTGTTTATGTTTAATGCGGTCAAAATCTTTAAAACAGCTAATTTTATACCTCCGGAGTTGTCTACATAAGAACTAATCTGTACTCTTTTAGCATGACTTACACTCTAAAAATATCTATTTTAATATGCTTCTCCTCTTTTTCATGATGTGATATCATAGTACAGTTGTTATCACTAAAAAGTTTAGAACAGTATAGTATTTGACAGGAACCCATATGTCCTTATTTTCAGAAAAAGAAAACTCAGGCTTATCAGATTTCTGAAATCAATTTAGGCATATATTTGCATTTTCAATATTTTCAATGCAAATACATTCTCATTATTTTTAATGGGAATTTTCCAATAAACTTGATTTGTTTTTTAACTCATATTGTCATGCTTGGTCATTGATATTTCTTCACTTGTGAGTGATTCACACAAAATATTCCTCTGGTCTTTTTTTAGGTATCCAAATGATTAGTTAGAAAGCTGAGCCACTCTGGGGAAAGTTGAAAAGATACTCTTAAGGTCATTTGGTCCAAATGACAATCTTCATTTTTCTCTCCTAAGCTAGTTGCAAATGCATTGCACATGTTTGTCATAAAGTCAAAGCGACTGTTTACATGCAAAAGTAGAAGCTGGAGTAACACTGTTTTGCACCTGTTGTTATTCTTGTCCAATAAGAAAAACTATGTGTGAAATACATTGCCCTATTTGCCTAACAATTTACAGAAGAATGAGAGTAACAGCATGGCTTCAAAATGCCTGTTTTTTTTCTTCCAAGCAAGACTTTTGACATCATCCTAAAGCGTCTATTGGCACAAATTTTTATGACCATAAAAAGTTTATGAGGAACCAGAACCATGGAGAAAGAATCCATGAATTTTTGTGAAAGCAGCAAAAGAAAAATGTAAACAGTCAAGCTACAGCACATACCAGAGGCTGCGGGCTGACTAACATAGATCCCATACATATATAGTAGGAAATTATACCAAGAGGAAACTGCATGGACTAATTAAATGAAGGTCATACTTGATGAATGTTCGTGATGGCACTGGAATAACGCAGCAGAAATGAAGCAGTACACAACATGTTTCTTGATTTTAGAAAGGCTTCCTACACACTGTACAAACAAGTCAAATTCCATAATCTTGCTGCTGAGGTAATAGTGTGCAGCTACCAAGAGCAGACTGCTAATTATTTTTTTAAATGAATCTGGTTGGAATAAGGTAAAAATCCAGAAAAGTATAAAGGCTCATGACTACAATTTAGGTGCATTGTTTCTATATGAATTGAAATTCAGGGGGCTAAGAAGTGAGTCATCTAAATGGGTCTCTCGATATTGGTTTAGGGTTTTACCTTAGCTGGGGCAAAACTCAGCACCTGGTGACCTGAACTTTTCCCATTGTTTCAGGCCTGAAAATCTGGATTATAGCTCTTTGATTTATAGGAAAATGTTCTGTTTGAACTGGACACTTTTCAGACAAAAAAGAATGTAGCAAATGCTCCAACAAAAATGTTTTGATGCAATCAACACGGTGGAGATTTTGGTAGGCTGGTTCATCTTTAGGCATTTAGCTTAACCTGATGGGTTCTTATTTTAGAAAATCAATCTACTCATCTGTTGGCTTATCTAAAAGTGTGCTGGGGTGTCTGTGCATCTCTTGGCACATGAGTATGAGTGTAATAAAGACAATAGCATAGCCCTGAGGTCCTACTCAAAAACAGCATGAGAAGAAAACTCCTAGAAAAGTAATCAAACAAAATCCTGCTGAAAGCCAACCATCAAGAACTCTGTATGTGACAGAACAGCCACCCCCACACCCCTGATTACAAAATTCAGAGACCTATGGGTTTTATCCTGTATGTAATCACCACCTTTCATCATAAGGCTTCTCATGTTCTTCAGTATGCCCTTCAAGGCTCCTTGATGCTGTAAGAAACACCTGCAAGCAATCAGCCAGTGCATTGGAGAATATGCTTTTACTTACAGGACTGAAAATCTAAAGATACATGAACATTACATTACTTATCTCAACAATTCGTACATATGGCTGTTTGCCTCTACTTCACCACTCCTAGGAAGCTGTCCTACCTAGCGGGAGGGTAATAGGCAAAGGCTCAGGAAACCAATATGTGTTTTTCTCTCCCATCCACTAATTTATTCACCTAGAAAGAAGACACAAGAGTTCAAGGACTTTCTCAGTCTGTGAGTCAGCCGTACTCTCCTCTCCCAGCAGGCAGCCGGGATCAGCAGACACAAGGTGATTAGCAACACTGGCAGAAAACCTGCTGAAGCTGGACCACGACACCATAGCAAACCTAATATCCTCAGAGAAAGAATGATTCCTAGCTCTGTAACAGGACGAAAAGGAAATTCTCTGGAGACGATGCTAGGAACAACACTTGTATTTTGCATTAAGGAGCACTTGAACAAAATATTGTGACAGCCAGGCCTAGTTCTTAAGATATATTTTTTTTCTGAAGACTATCTGGCTGCATTGATTTCAGAAGAGGCTTATTTCAGCTCCAGCAGGGAGGATGGGAAGAGTGCTCAAGCACTACAATCTGGCCTGATACAACCAAGAGATCACACTCATACTTGGGTTTCGGCCTCAGAGATTTGAGCTAAAAGTAGCCTAGAATCCAGATCTCCAACATCCCAATGTAACAGAGCACCATTTCTCCTCCCCAGGTTGCTGGATAAACTGTTAGTGACCATGGTGCCAGCAATCGATCATTATTGGTATCAGTCAGCATTTATCAGAGTCTTTTAGGCCACTCTGAGCACATGTGTCAGAAAAGGCCACTTCAGGAAGACCTTTAGAGAGATGTATTTTGTGACTCCTAAACAGGCCTGATGTCCCAGCTCAGAGAAGGTGGTGGTGCGCAAAATTTTAAACACCAAAAATACTGGGGAATGTAGGCATGAAGGACACACTTCATTATTTTGTTAAAAGTGAGTGCTTAAAATATGCCTAAAGTAGTCCTAAGACATTTGTGTTCTTGTGTTCTTACTTCAAAATATAGTGAAAATAATAGGCAAAGAAATATATACTTGGGAGTGATCAAACATGCAAGGTGAATTTCTGTGCTCTTGGTCAGTTTTCCTGATAGTCCTATATCTCTCATACTTCTTTAATTTATCCCTTCATGACATATGTTAGCAGAAGTATGTGGAGATTTTGTTCTGCTCTGTATTACTCTAAAGCCAAAATCTATGAAATGAGATAAATAATTTAGTAATCTTGCCCTTTAAACTAAGAGATGTTAAAAGGTCCAATGCAGACAGGAATTTCTTCAATTATTTAACTCAGTCAAATAAAAGGGCCACTGTTGAAACAGTCATCTAAATTATACCTGTTTTTATTTAAAATGTTTTGCCATCAAGCAGTGTTAAAAGCAGTATGGGTCTTATTAAAACAACTACTTTTATCCTGGCAATCTTCCTTCTCTGCTAACACTCTTTAATTCTTTATTGAAGGGTTTCCCCGATCAGGTAAAAAAAAAAAAAAAATCCCAGGGTTACCTGTTTTTCCTCCCATATTTTCATTATCCATACTAAACAATGCAATCACTGCAAGCATCGTGAATTGTAAAAATCAACGCTCCACAGAGGTTGCAATCCAGCCCTAAAGCCAAGACAGTATTCCAGCCCCCAAAGCTGTCAAACCGTAAGTGAACAGTTTCAGCCTAGAACTTCTGGCTGGTGCACAGCTGTCCTTTTTCATACTGTGATCTTCATGCTCCCACTCGCCTTCACCCAACAGTGGTTTGCAATGTGGACATGTCTTTATTGTAACTTTGCTTTTGTGGACTATTTTGACAAGTACTGCAAATTCAAGTAGTCTTTATATGACAGTTATAAATATAGCAATAAATAAAAGGCCTTAGGTAACCTTTTCCCCTTCTCTGGAGCTTCTTTGGTACAGATAGGATTAATACCTATATCTCTATCACCTTTGTAACATGCTGCCATGAATGTTTTAGGGAGGATCACTTTATCTAGCTGAAGTACCTACAGACGTTATACCACAGGGGCAGATCCAACACAGGGTCCCCAGAAGCTGCTGCAGTGATTCGCACACGTTAGCCATCCATTTGCCCGAGCTGTGGTTTGGCGCTCTCTATGCAGAGTCTGCAGAGTTGGGTCCCCTGAGGAGGGTACCCTCCAGCCCCTGGAGGAGGGGGGCAGGTCAGCTCCCACCTGCTGCTGGCATTTGAGCATTTTGAGGGTCATGGAGGGCAAGTCTATCCATGTTTGTGCCTCTCCTGATGAAACCAGGCCACCCTGAAAAGAAAATTGCAAGATTCCCAGAGACAGAAGATCAAAGGAAGGAGAGCATGACACAATAGTGTAATGAATAACACAGCTGGCTAAAGGATAGGGAGCAGGGGTACTGCTCCCTGCTACGAAAATCTTTCTGGTTCTAGGTGGGTTTTTGACCTGAAATGCAAAAGTAGTCCTGGAACATGGACCAAAAAACTACGCGTTCTGTTAGAGTTTTCTGACCACTAAGCTACAAAATCCTGCTTTTTCATGTTGGCTATCATTGGGTCTTTGTCTTGAAGAAACAGGAGCAACTTCTTTATTATCTGTAAGTTAAAAGATGAAAGCTGTCCTGGTCTCTGCTGTTCTTTGATTATTTAACTAATAAGAACTTGCCACCTGCCAGGCCCTTCTAATGGAAGTGCAAACAACTCCCAGGACTGTTGAGGAATGCTGTGTTTGCTCCACACCTGTGGAAATCAAAGGAATTTGTCAGGAAAATACAAAGACAGAAAATTTTCAACACTTCAAAGCTGCTTGGATTTTACAGACTTCCCTTTTTGCTTTAAAAAATGCTTTAGATATTTTTGTGGACTCTTTTGTTTTCCTTTAACAGAAAAAGCAATGACAAACCTCCACCAAACATTTAGCAATATATATTAAAAAAAAAAAAAAAAGCCAACAGTGTCCAGCTCTGCCATATATATGTTATTGCCTTCAGAACAAAGAAAGGATACTGTTTCTTCAGACATCAGAAAATTTTTACATTTTTATTGTTCTCTTCCACAAATCTGTAATATTATACAGAATGCTAGCTTTTTTCAGTGTTGAAATTGAACCTATGGTAGCATGACCAGAAAAAAAATAAAGAAATATTTGAGAAATTAGTAAGTTTACATTGCCCTTCTGTAATATGGATAATCCAAATAATATTTTAATTTAAAATGTCCAATTTGGCATTTAAAAAGTGAATGTTTGTATGTGTGCAAAGGGAAACTAAAGTACGCTCTTCCTAATCTCTGGCCACTTTATCAGAAGAACACTTTACATCTTTTAAGAAGCTAGCAGGCTATTACATATGCCTAATATATCAAATTTCAATGCAGCTTTTATTCAAAGTTTAATAGAGATAATTGTAACATAAAAGCTACCCTCTGGATCTTCTAATTAAAAGGACAAGAGCCTTAGAGTCATAAGGAAGGTAAAGTTAATTACTTGCTTGTGTGCAGAATAAGTCTATAATCTTAAGTAGCAGCCATTTTATAGGTTTGAATTCCTGAACACTAAGGTATTAGGAGAATCATTTCAACTTCTTATGATAATTTCTTCATATGATTTGACTGTTAGCTGTCATTTAATTTACTATGCCACTTCCCAACACGTCCCTTTCTCTATGGTTTTATTTACCAGAACAAGGATTTCAGGCACTAATATAGTCTGAAAGCTTACAGTAAATCTAAACAATAGAGATGTTTTTACATCAGTGGTAGTAGAAAACAAAAAGTGACAGTACTGAGATACTTTTTAGTAGATATAAAATCTGGTGAAGAACTTTTTTTATTCTGCAATATTAGCTTTACTATGTATACTTTATGAGTAAAGTTAAAGTTGAAATTAAAAATAAATACTTGTGATTTTGATGGAAACAATTTTCAGCTCAATTTTGGTGTATATGGTAATTTTCCCGATTTTTTTTTTTTAAACCAGCAGTAGTTTCTGCATCTACACAAAACACAGAGAGAAAGAAAGAAGGAAAGAAATAAGCCTAATGAAATAGGCATCAAAGATGGTCTAGGAGGAATCAGAAAATGAATTGAATACTTTGCTCCTGTATTCAGCTGAAGTGGGAATAAATTTTAAATCAATTCCAAAAGGATAGATATGAACTTTGAAAGGGAAGGAAGCGTTTTTGTAACTCTGCCAGAAAAGGGAGAATGTGGCAAACAGAACTTATATTTCAGAATGTATAAAACAGGTTAAGAGAAACTGCAGGGCTGTGAATTTTATATCACTAACAGGCAGGAGGTGGGACCTGACATATTTTAGTTATATCCTTAAAATGAATTCAGACAGAGAAAGGCTGCATGTCTTTTACATAATCCTGAATTATGACAAAACAGAAATAATGATAAGATGTATATTTCTACTTGATTTTTGCAACACATGCGTATTATGTATTTCACCAAGACTAGCTGAGCTTTCTTTCTATGAAATGTATTCTAAAACTTCCTTTTCTGTGTTTGTCAGTACTCAGAAAAACTATGGAAAACATCACTAAGTTTGCAGGACAATTTTAATCTAAAATATGAATTTGTCCATGATGGTTGCATGACTTCAGTAACACATTTGCAAAATCATCATGTAAGAATGAATGATACCTTATATTACCAGGAAATAAAAAAGATTCATGAAAAAGTACCAATATGTTGAAGTATTGCAGGTCTTCTTAAATTATGAATTAGTAAATGTGTTAGTAAACATTAGTAAATGTGTCTCTCCCCTTTTCAATTTTACTCCCCAGGAATTTAAGACTTAAAATTAAATAATGACTATTATTAAATAAGATATTCATGCATTTTTATGCTGCTGTATATTGTGGTTTGTTTTGTTTTGTTTTGTTTTGTCTACTCATGTAATAGATAGATCTAGCCAGCCACTTCCACTTTCACTGGCATTTATTTTGTATTTATAATACTAATTAGATTGTTCTCTGTGCCTTCTAAAATAAAGTGTTGCTGTGGCATATAGTTCAAACTAAAATGCTGAAACAATTAAATCTGTATAATATCTTGGATTAAAGTCAAATTAAATAAAGTCTTTTCCCAGAAGTGACATAATGCTTTGATGGATATGTGTACAATACTAAATTATCAGAGCATAATTTTAAATTTCTTGATGCCTAACATGCAGAGAAATTCCACATGATGGTGTGAAAATACCATTACTGAAATAACATTTCCTTTCCCTGAAAAATACTAAGATATAAAAAGTATAAAAGTTATATTTTTATAAATAATTTAACAAGTCACATTGTTTTCTACAAATGTGTCCACAACTGATGTCATATTTGTGAGTAAATTTACCAATAACAACATCATTACCTGCTTATGCAAAATTGGGTGTATGCGTCACTGTTTGCAAGGTGGGCGTCACTTTGGATAAGGGAAGTATACAGTGAATACAATGAAACAACAGGAGCCTTACAAGGGATCCCATTTAAGCTCAGTAGATCTACTACCTCATAAGACTGAAAAAAGTTCTTGCTCATGATTTGTATTTTATTTATCTGTATTAATAGACTACAATGGACTAACAAACAGTTAAGAACATTTTAACTAATGGTCGAAGAGTTATTTGGTATGGAGACCTTAACCACTGTCTTGCATATTGGTATGGCTTAACCATGCAGAAATTGAATGTTTGTTCTTCTGTTGATGGCACATATTTGTTAGAGGTTTATAATATATTTGTAATAAATACTGATATGTCAATGTTTTATAACTATTTTTGTATATTTGTCTAATACAGATCACAGCCAGTGGACTGGTTTTATTCTTTCAGCAGAATCACTGCATTTGATAGACAAATTTGTAAAACTATATCCATTAGATTCACATTAAAAGGTATTTTCATGCAGAATTTTTAAAGACATAAGTTCAAAGAACATTGCCAGTTCCCACTTGATTTATATCTTATTTTGGAATGAAAAATGATATCATGGTCACTTTATTATGGTAACAGAGAGTAAATATTACTTTTCAGAGTTAAAAAAAAAAAATGGTATTTCATCTGAGAAACATACATGAATACAGAATTGCACTTTCTTATATTCTATGATAAATAATAATAAATAGGAAGATTTTTTCTTTAAAACGTGTATAAAAACTAACAATTAAAACACACAAATGTGAATGATTACATATCATCACTGTGAGTATCAAAATATTTTGGAATGATTTGCAATAGGATGTTCTTGCTGCACTGTATCAAAAGTTCACTCATACCAATTCTGTCTTCCAAAGGACATGATGTACATATCTGGGTGAGTGTTATATCCACACAGCTCTCTCACCACCACCTATATCCAAATCAATCAATACCTTAATCATGACAGTCCACCAGTTTATCACTCCAGAATATCACATCTGTGGTGTGCTATTTCCAGTGGTTCTGTTCCTTTCGTTATTAGGTACAATTCCACTGCTGTTTCCTACTGTTCATTCATAGGTACTTCTCTTTCATTTTATCTAGCAGTCAATTTGCAACTCAGCAAGGTTCATTTCTCAGCATCAGCAGTGGAAGGAGGTGTGAATCAGGTACCAGGGAACAGGTTCAACCTCCCACTGCCCAGTCATCCCAGGATCAAGCAGGAAGTATAGTAGAGTATGCACTGTCTTGGAGCACTTGGTTGCGTGGATCTGTAACACAATGAAACGTATTTGCTGTATATATACAATAAGATACTTTCTGGAGACAGTACCACCTGACCTTCTGGATTACATTTTCACTGAGTCTGAAACTGGATTTTTATCATTGGCTGGATTGCCAGGTCTGGATCTGAATGTGTATTTCTAATAATGTGCAGTCCACTCGTATTTGGACCTAAGGTTTTGAATCCATCCTTTAAAGTCAGAAGTATTTTCAAGCATTTCAAGCATTTCGTTTTATTCAGACTGAGATCCAGATCTGGAACACTCTTGTAATGAAGCTCTTTAACATATATCTTGTATGTTCAGCTCTCTGATATTAACCTACCTTAAAAGCTTCTACAATGAGATGACTGACTTGGTGGACAAGGGGATAACAGTGAATGTTGTTCATCTTAACTTTAGCAGAGCTTTTCAAATTCCCATCACATCTTCACAGACAAACTGATGAAGTACAGACTAGATGGGTGAGTTGGACTGACAGCTCTCTGCACTGCCAGGCTTACAGGTTTGTAATCATCAGTGTAAAGTCCAGCTGGAGGCCATTCACTAGGAGTACCCCAGGGGTTGATAATGAAACCAATACAGTTTAGTATATTCATTAATGATATGAAAGGTGGGACAGACAGAGTGCACCCTCTGCATTTTGCAGGCAATACAAAATTGGGTACAGAATCACAGAACAGAAGAATCATTTACTTGAGAAGGGGTCTCTTGAAACCATCAAGTCCAACCCCACCTACTGAAGCAGGGTTAGCTAGAGCAAGATGCTCAGGATCATGTCCAGTTGAGCTTTGAACATTTCCAAGGATGCAGACTCCACAACATCTCTGGCCACATCTGTAGTGCTGTGTCCAGTTCCAGGCCACCTGGTACAAGAAAGACATGGACATGACATACTGGAGCAAGTCCAGTGAAGGGGTATGAAGATGATGAAGCAACTGGAGCATCTGACATACGAGAAAAGGCAGAGAGAGCTGGGACTGTTCAGCCTGGAGAAGAGAGGGCTGAGTGGGGAGGAAATGAAGAAGAGAGATCCAGGCTCATCTCCATAATGCCCACTGATAGGTCAAGAGGTAATGGGTACAAACTGAAAAACACACCAAAAAAAAAATGTTTAAAAACAAGAAAAAACTTTTTTACAATGAGGGTCGTCAAACACCAGAACAGGTTGCCCAGAGATACTGTGGAGTCTCCATCCTTGCAAATGTTCAAAGCTCAACTGGACATGATCCTGGGCATCCTGCTCTAGCTGACCCTGCTTCAGGAGGCGGGTTTGGACTTGATGGTTTCAAGACACCCCTTCCCATGCAAATGATTTTCCAGTTCTGTGATTCCATCCTTCTATGTTGGTTCAGTCACATCTTTAGTTGGTTTGTTGGCTTGTACTAAAGTCCATCACAAGCAGATTAATTTTAGGAGACTGTCACTGTTGTCAGAATCAATTAAATTAAAGCATTACTGACTAAATCCAGTTCTGCAATTTATACGCAAAATACATATGTTGGAAAGTGGCACATGCATAGCTGAGGGCATAAACTGCCCCATGGACTGTACATTATTTATGATTGAGTTCTACAGCTTTTCATATTACATTACTCCTTCACTATTATATATATAGTATATACATATAGAATGTTACTACTACAGACAAACGAAGATATTTACATTACAAGATCAGGAGAGGCAATTTTTTTAGGCTTGTGAAAAAAAATAATAATGCATAGTTTTATGCTTTGGGAATTCATTTTCCATGTCCTGCAAAATATAGTACTGAGATGGGTTATAATGGATCTGGTTTATCTGGTGCAAATACCGTAAGATATGATTTCCCCTTCACCTAACAAGAATTTGCTAATTATTAGCATGGAAGATTAAGTGTTTTGAAAGAACAGTGAGAAGGAAATTGCAGTGAAAAAAAATCACATTACAAACTTGCAGCAACACTTATTATTCCCATTAAATATGAATCATTTATTAAGAAAAGTGACTGTAAGTGATACACATGCATTCACAGATAACTCAGTGTGAGGCTTATGAAATTAATGGGAAATAGAGCAATCTTTGTAATGTCCTGTTTAATGGCTAGTCCCTGCTAATATAGCATGAAGCACTTTGAAGGGTCATGGCCTTATATCCTTGCCTCGCTTCTGGTTATTGTACAGCAAACTTGGTACCATGACTTGTGCAGAAGTACTCAGGATATGTGTCTTTGTCTCGATTAGGTACATTCTCTAGAAAAAAGCACAGTCAGATCTGTTTAAGAATGAAGGAAGTTGGAATAAGTAAAAAATAAATCAGTAACTGCTAGAAACAAATATAAATGCTAGTGACTAAGGTCCAGATCACATTAGACATTTGAGTCCCCCACATTTTATTTAAAGCAACAGGTATAACAAACTTGAGTCAGGAAAAAGAATGTAATTTATTCAAATCTTATTTTATTACTATTATTAAAAGAGAAGATGTACAGTGGAGACTGTCAATACAGAGATTTAAAAAGGATGCAGTGTCAAACTACTCTCTCTGCTTCTTGTAGAGGGTAGCTATACATCTATGACATTGAAGTTATACGTGTTTAGAAGGATTGTGTACTTGTTTGAAGAAATTATAAGAGAGATGCTTTGCTTAAGTTTCCAACCACCACACAGAGGCTTTCTACTACTTGTTCAAAAAAGGTAGATAAACATCATGTTCTCTGGTGATTCCTTGAAGGGAAATTTTTTATATGCTGAAACCACTCAACTATGTTCTTGCTTCGAGTCTGCTATTCTGTGTAGAACTTCTGAGTAGACCGAGTAATGGACCTAAAGATGACATTTTTTTCAAGAAGTTTTAATAGGTTTCTATGGAGGAAAAAACAAGAAGAAGAAGAAGAAGAAGAAGAAGAAGAAGAAGAAGAAGAAGAAGAAGAAGAAGAAGAAGAAGAAGAAGAAGAAGAAGAAGAAGAAGAAGAAGAAGAAAAGGTAAAGTGAAATATAAAAAATATCAAGATGATATGATTTGAACTCATTCTAGTGGTTGTACAGAAGTTGCAGTTAGCCTGTTGAATGTGTACATACATAGATGTATTGTGTGTCACTGCCCAGGTGCCGGCAGCAGGGGCTGCAGGGCTCCTCTGCGAGGTGAGGACACAGCCGGTTCCAACTGGCTCCAACAGCCCCGCCGCTGGGCACGGCCGGGCCCCGCAGCCAAGATGGTGGCGCCTCTGGGAAATGTCTTTGAGAGAGAACAAAATACCACGGAAGCAAAGAAGGAAAAAGGAAAATAGAGTAATAAATATCCTGTGAACCCCAAGGTGAGAGAAGGAGGGGGAGGAGGTTCTCCAGGTGCCAGAGTAGCCCAAGGATGAGACCATGGTGGAGCAGGTATTTCCCTACAGCCATGGAGAGGACCCCACGCCAGAGCAGGGGGATATTGCCTGAAGGAGCTGCGGGCCGTCGAGAGCCCCTGCTGGAGCAGGCTTATCCTGAAGGACTGCAGTGGGTGGGAAGGACCTGTGTTGGTGCATGGGAAAAGTGTGAGAAGGAAGGAGTGGCAGAGAGGAGCTGCTGTGGACTGATCACAGCCCCCATTCCCTTCCTCCCCTGCACCTCTCAGCAGGGTGGTAGAGGCGATGGGAGAGGGAGGAGGAACGGTGTTGGATTACTATTTGTTTCTCACTACCTGAATCTATTTTAATTGTCAATAAAATCAATTAATTTTCCCCAAGGCAAGTCTATTTTGCCCATGACGATCACTGGTAAGTTCTCTCTCTGAATTTATCTCAGCCCAAGAGTTCTCTCATGCTATTTTCTCCCCATCCCACTGCAGATGGGGAGTGAGTGAGCAGCTGGGTAGGAGTTTGGCTGCTAGCCCAGGCTAACCGACCATGCTATGTAAGTCTTATACATCTTAAGATTTAGCTGACAGATCACCAATCGTCTAATAAAGAATACTCTCTTAAAGACTTCTCTGAGAAATCCTGATAAGAACACGAACACTCTTTTACTTAGACCCTTTTCTGAAATCCAGTTCATTTTAGATTTCATTAGAGCTTCTGAAAGTTTTTTGATTTAATAAATAACAGAGTTGAGGTTCTGGTCCTTATAAATCATTTCTAGCATAAGGATTTTCTTATTAGTAGAGCTTATCCTTGGCTTGTTCTTCATTTATAAACTCAGTTACAAAGTCTGCATCCTTTCCTTCCCTTTCATTTATAATATCCAGGTTCACAAATAAGCAGGAGCTATTCCACCGTATTTTGTATTTATGAGTCTATATTTTGTAAGGGACTTTTTTACTTTCAATGCCCTTGTTTGTACTGGTTTTCCCCTTACTGATACAGAACATTTCTCCAATTTATCAAAGCCATTATGAATTCTAATACTGGCCTCCGAGGTGCTTGCAAATATCCCAGGATTGGTCTTATCAGCAAATTTTATCTAGTATTTTCATCTCTAAGTCACTAAACACAGACCTTCCATGTAAAAAAAGTAAGGTTCAGGCTGGATGTTAGGAAAAGTTTCTTCACTGAGAGTGTGGTTGGGCACCGGAACAGGCTCCCCAGGGCAGTGGTCACAGCACTGAGCCTGCCGGAGTTCAAGAAACAGTTGGACAACGCTCTCAGACATAGGGTCTGATTTTTGGGTGGTCCTGTGTGGAGCAAGGAGTTGGACTTGATGATCCTTGTGGGTCCCTTCCAACTCAGGATATTCTATGGTTCTGTGATTCTAGGTACAATACAAGCTCAAAGATTACAGCCGGGAATTTCTCTATGATAACGCAAGGAAGAGGCTTCTGTTTCCAGTAAGCCAAAAACACTTTTATGTTTACTTAGAGTGAAAAATTGCACAGAGGTGTAATACAATTTGTTAGAGCTATAGGAATGAAAAAATGGTGAGGTATGACAAATTTTCCAACTTCTAAAAGTCATTTGGAATGAAAGAATTATACCATACCAGGTTAGTGGTCTTGTATATTCCGTCATCTGGTTCTTCAGAGTGCTTCAAGACTGCATTGAGTCCTTCAGTAGAATTAACCATAAAAATATATTTTTTTTAAAATGACTTTATTATAATTTGTGTTTCTTCAGGAAATGTAAAAAGTATTGGATTCCCTGACCAGAAATTTGGGCAACAAATTACCTTCCATGACTATTTTTTCTTGCAGTACTTCCTCGTTCATAAGCTAAACCTTGAAACAATTATTGATTGGGAAAAGATGGGGACAGAATAAACTCAGGTATCCCAGCAATGAGTGAATCAGCATGTCCATTGCTAGGAAACCTGTCCACTCTAAGAAGTTCCAAGGTAAGGTTAAATACAATTTCCTTCAGCAGTAGAGCTGTGCATGCAAGTGACAGTCACCTCCCTACGTGGGCGATTTAAACCACCACAACAAGAATACAAAAAGGAATTAGTATAAAGGAAATTGTACTCAGAGCGCTTTCCCTCTGAAATTTTGGTTCTGAGCTGTACCTTCAGTTTAATGACTTTTACTTTTTTTCATCCTTCAAAGTAATCAACAGTAGCAGGCACTTTAAATTGTAATGATAAGATTGTTCATGTTTTCTTTGCTTTCATATTGAACAATTTCAATAAATGTTTTCAAGCAGAGGGTTGTTACCTGTTGTTCCCCTGAATAAGACATATTTATTTCCATATACTCCTGCTTTCTTCTCAAAACTTCATTTTTTCCTCTTCCTCTGATACTAACCCCATTCTCCATTGTATGTACAGCAGAGCAACTGATGAAACACCAAATAATCTGCCTAAAACACATACTTTGCAACAAATGAGATAAAATGGCTAGAGCTTCCTCTGTTGATAAAGCAAAGCTACAAGCAAAATTTTCATTGTCCCTTTTGGATACAGGAAGGTGGTTGCACTCCCAGTAAAATTACTTGCTTCTACCTTTCCTTCAGATAAAAGTGGTACTATTTTTCTTTAAGTCTATGACAAATCTATATTATGAATCACTCTGTAAGGTCACTGTAGATGCATTACATCACAGGGAGAGGCACAACTCAGTGTAGCATTTCTGTATTGTATCACTGGAACACTTCTGCCAAGTTTTGTCAGCAGCAACAAGGGTCAGGTTAAAAATCTATGAGTTCTTTGTAAAATTACAAAATAAAACCAGATGAGTATTCATTCAGGCACTCAAACCCTTCCTCCAAAGGCCAAAGGTAGTCAATACTTTCCTGTTCTCAATGAGTGCATAATTCTGTGCATATAATAAAACAACAGCAAAACTTATATTAAGGTGAAAGAGCACAAGCATCAAGGAAGTAGCAAAACGTAAATAATGTATAAAACACATAGCCCAAAATTAATGTTGACAATTATCTTTTTCGTTTGCTTTCTTATGTGCTGATACAAGTACTTATTGGCTAAACGTTCCATTGACACACAATTTTTTAAAGTATTTTTAACTTTTAGTAAGCTGCATTTATTTTCTATTAGTTAGTGAAGGTTCAGACTCAGGTGTCCACTTGGATGAGTCCATTTCTAGCCCCTCAGTAGAGGTATTCAATGGTTTCCTTGGACATTCACACACAGACTAGGGCTGTTCTGCTCTCACTAGCAGTGGTTTAGTACTGAAGTACTTAGTTTATCGTCAGATCAGAGCCATCTTGTACATGGCCTGCTCAGAAAATGGACAGAGAATCATAAATCTTTTGGCACCCAGCCCTTAAGTGGAGTATACCCATTAAATGACCTCTTGAATGCACCGTCAAGCATCTTTGCAATAGCCTGGTGAGTCATTAGCATCTGTCTTCAGCTTTGCAGATGCTGTGCAGAAAAGCCTTCATATTTTTTCCCAGGCCAGCTGCTATAGACAACAATTTGTAACAATCTGCAATAAAAAAGTGCTGCAATCTTTTTAATGCCAGGTTCATCTGTTGCATTCTCCAAAGCTAGTCTGATTTCAGCTCTGTGGCTGTTTGAGGGAAGAAGGCTATCACAAGATCTAATTCAGCTCGTGACATAACCACCTTTCACTAAGATCTTGGGCTACACATTTGAGATCTGGACTGCCTTATAGAATTAAATGGAACACAGGTTCCCTGAACTGATCCTATGCCTTAATGCATGTGCTTCTCCTAAGGCAGGTCAGATGAAGATGCGCCAACAAAGGCTTGGGCAGGTGGAGCCAAACCTACCTCTGTACATACTCACAAAGCGTTAAAGTGTCTCAATGTTACTACTTAGAGGCACAATTTTTGCCTTTGGCATTTGGTGCATACTACAGAGTTCTGTTCTGCCTCAGTCACATGATATAGATATTAACGCTATTCCTATATCTGAAGATCACTTGGATTTTAACCTCAATGTTAACAAAACATTTGGACTGACAATGAAGAGGCTGTTCATTGCAAATTATGTCTTCCATGTGATTTCTCCTCCTGGTTCAGCTTTAAATTGCAGAGTACTCATTCATTTTTGACCTGTGAATATGAATGGAGCAATAATCCTTAAACATAACACATTTGTTCTTCTTCATTTCTTTCAGATGGGTCTAAAAGCTAGTGGATAATGAACCTAGTTTCTTTGTTTAATGTTGGAGAATGTCTAGTGAAAGCCGAAACTGGACTAGAATTTCAGCCATTTTAAATTGGAAGTGCAGAATGAGTTCTAAAGTTTTGAATTATTTGTTGGTTCATATCCCAGTTGAGTATCTGAACTATAATCTCTAACTTAAATAAATGTGCAATTATCATCTGATAGGTGTAGCAAAAGAATAAGAAACTGGAAGATCATCAGTCCAAGCTTCTCCTGAGCTATAATTCACATAACATATGACACTAGAAATGTACATGACAGCTTTCCATCAAAGAAGATTGTTTGTCCAAGTCAAAAAGCAAAACTCCAGTCAGTTTCAGTGGTAGAAGACCAGACCATAGATGTATAAATCTAAAGAATAATGCTCTTCTGTGTCTGTTTGGCCTCCTAGGAGAGCTTAGTCTATGGATGATTTGAAACAGATGAAGCAGAAAGAAAAACAACTATACCACCAACAGTTAACGTTTGAGAAGGACATAAGATTTTTGTCCATATGTTCTTCAGGAGGTAAAGGCAAGGTTGCTGGATTTACCGAGTAGCAAATTTGTTCTAATTGCTGGATAGCTTAATTCTCCACCATTACTCACCTTCATATGATGGCATTGTTCCTAGTGTGACAATTATTTTTCAGTTTGTGAATAAAGTTAAATAGGGTGAGGCAAAAGAAATCAAGAAAAGTTTAAGGAAATTATTTCTTTAAAAGTTTAGAATTTATACTTTTTGCCATTTTGTAACACTCATATTCAATGCATATTTTCCCAGGATACTTCATGAACTTTTATATAGAAATGCAGTAAGGAATTACTTTCAGATCTTCAGAAAGATTCCACTTTTGAAAAATAATGGATCTGTGCCTGGAAATAGTAGCAAGAGAAACAAGACTAACAAAAATGAAACATTATGTGGGACTTTTGCTTAAAATGTTAATGAAATACTGATTTAAAATCAGAAAAGTCAGAAATTACTAAGAGGGCTCATAAAGTTTCATTAAGTTTAAAAAAGTAAAAGGATCTGTTTGCAAAAGAAAAGATATTCTGCATGAAAGCTGTCCAACACTAGAATAAATCAGATTCAATCCAGCATGAGGCATAACAGACAAATAACATGTCTTAGGCAGTTATGTCTGACTTTGATTTATTAGAAACATAGTTCTGCAACCATTCCAGCTGAAAATTGACAGTAAAGAAGTGCAAGGTTCATCAAGAGAGGAGCATGTGAATACCATCCTAGACAAGATCTTCTTGTTCATATGATCATACAAAGCTGAATCTTCTGTTTTGAATTAATAAAAGGGAGGTTTCTACTGGACAGCAAACAGTATCTGTTCCAGCGTTGACAATCCCTAGGAGGTTGCCTGCTATGCTCTTGCTCTTTTTCTGCAGGGTACTGATGTGCTACATTTCGTAGGATTTTAATCTATTTCCCTCCCTGTTAAATAAGCATAGAGAACTGGCAGGAAGATTAATGGGGAGACAATGGCTACAAAGCATATTTAGCATATTTAGAGTTACATCTCTTCTACCATATCTATGTAGAACTCCTGAGTAAATGACTCAGAATGTGGATGAGACTGGAAATTTATGAAACCTATCTAGCAAGGGATTATCTGTATGAAACATCAGAAAACTGAAATAATTGACAGAAGCATTTTTTCTTGTCATATGAACCACTTTGCATATAAGTCTGTGAATATGTAAGTCTGTGAAAGTCTTCTTGGGCTGGGGCACACTATCTCTTCAACTCCTGGTAGATGATGGTTTACCAACAGTTCCTGAGGCACAACTTCTACCAGATGGACAAAGCCATAATTTTCTAACTGCATAAAGTGATACATTTTTTTGAACTCTAATCCACTTTTAAACATTTAAATTCAGTTTAATATTTATGGCTAATAAGATTTTCTGTGATTAGCTGATTTATGGATATCATGTCCTACAACTTTAGCCATCAGAAGGCTAGGTGCCTAGTCTAATCAAGTCGGGAGAGACTGAGACATCTGTTACGTGGAAAGGCAGAGACAGCTGGGACTGTTCAGCCTAAAGATGAGACAGCTCAGGGAGCCTATTATTATTGAATATGAGTACCTGAAGCAAAGACACAAAGAAGATGGAGACAGGCTGTTTTCAAGGGTGTCCAGGGACACAAACACTGGAGGTTCCTCCTGAACATCAGGAAACACTTTTTACTGTGTAGGCGACCCAGTATTCAAACAGGTTCCCCAGAGAGGTTGTGCAGTTCCCCACCTTGGAGATCTTCGAAAGCCATCTGGACATAATCCTGGGCAACCTGTTATAGGTGTCCCTGCTTGAGCCGGGGGGTTGGACAAAAGGACTTCCTGATATTCCTTCCACCCTCAACCATTATGGGATTCTGTGAAGTCCTCAAGTTAATCCATACACTTTGTGAATAGAGACAGGCACCTAGAGGAGGTGATCCATCTAACCCATGTTAGGCATCAGTCTCGGATGGAGGCACCATTTTCTCTACATTGATTACACTGAGAGCCTAGATGACCGGTTTAATTTTATTGCCTGACTAAGGCGAGGTGAGACAAGCCTAAGAAACCCACTTGGGCATTTCCCAGAGCTTATCTATGCCTTTAAGCACCCAAGTACCTTTGAAAAATCTCAGCTACACAAACCTGAAAGGATCTGTTGCTTCTTGTACTGATAGCTAATTTTCTCTTTATTTTAACAAATTGATTGCATTTAAAAGCATTAAATTTAAAAAATAAACTTAGAAAGTAGTTCAGTAAGCAGGACAGAAGTAGGATATAAGATCACTTCAATTCTTCTAGAAGTTTTAAGACACTGTTTTGGTATACGTTATTATTATTGCATTCCAGTTCCCATACAAATGCAGCTCAACCTAAATCTCAAATGGAAAAGTGTCATCATTAACTATTTGTCATCACAGTATCAAAATTAAACAAGCCTCTAGACAAAATGTGTCAGTAACACCACCCCCACTCCACGAAAACCCACCTTGAATAAAATTATTCTATGGAAAAACACAACCACATAGTATTTAAAATCATTTTGGACGGGAGAGGACTGCTAAAGCTAATTGGGCTGTCTCATATCTTTTTGCTGTCTTGACATAGTCTTCATACATGAATGAAGGCTAAATTTAAAAAAAAAAAAAAGTGCATACAACCTTTTGGAACAAGACTTTAAGAATTAAACTCTCAAATACCTAAATATGCTGTTAAGATTATTGAAAGAAAAGTACAAGCATTTCAATTTGTAATTTTGACTTCAAAGATTATTTTGACTTACTACATGAGTTCAAGCTGTAGTTTATATTACCTTGTGCCTCACTATGTACCTTTATCTCTATTTTCAGGTAACTAAACAGATATGCAGGTCTTGTGTGTTAACATTCTGGCTATTTGGCTGATTTCACAGTTCTCCAGCTCTTACCTATCTCTACCAATAACAAGTTACAGAATTAAAAATGTGGAAGCCTGGTCTAAATTTTCAAGATTGGCTACTGATTTAGGATTGTTGAACCAGCTGGGGATCAAGCATATGACAATTTATGGAAGCAAGAGGTAGCTTTCACCCACTGAATTTGTGAATGCTTTCTGGAAAATAAGCTAAAAATAATAATAATAATAACACAAGAACTGAGTCATTCAAATGATGCATCATTCAAATGATACACGAGTGAGTTCTGAAATGCAACTGAAATGCAATAGTGCTGAGGATGTGCTTTAAAGTCCTGCTGGAAAGATGTATACTACCCTGCTGAACGAGTACCAGTTTTGCTGTTCTGTTCACACACATTTCTATCACTTCTCTTCATGCTTCTCTTCATGATTAGTAAAAGAATAGTTTAAAATTGTCTTCACTCTTCACATTTGCTAAGTTTATGCTTTATACTGGACATTACCAACATATGTTACTCTGAAATCCAGTACTGTGAAAAAGTAACAGTAACAGGATAGGACACAGTTCTGAATAAAAGGATCCCACTTTACTAGCTGAGATAACCAGTGAGTAATCATAACAGCACTTTTTAATAGGAATAAAAGATAATTACTTGACAGCTATGTCTGACAGGTTCACACCAAATTGTGGTGGACTGCTTTTTAGAAGTTGAACTTCAGTGAAATGAGATAGCTGGTTGCAAAAAAAAATGGTAACTCAAAATCAGATGGCATGGTTTCTTCTCACAACATCAAAATTTGATCTAAAGGATCTTCTACATATTTAACAAGCAAAAAAATCACCAACTTGGAGCAAGTCTGATGAAACTACTGATTCCATAAGATTTTTCATGCTACTCTGGTCTGTCCTGATTTATATCTATTTTTATCTAGTCATAGCAGCTTATGGATGATGATAATTGGGCAAGTGGTGAGAACACATTTAATTCACAGTATCATTGCAGATAAAGAATCTCATAAAAAAAAACCCTCCAAATATGGGCAAGTGACATTTTTTCTGTTGTTTAATCAGACTGTGTCAAATAATTCAAAGTTGAAACAAGAAAGTGTTTTTCACTAATATTTTCTGCAGCCTACAACAAATAATAATCAATAAAAATATTTATAGTTCTCAAAGAACTGTGCAGGTGACTCAAGTTTGTTTAGGCATTTTAACAATTTTGCAGCTGGACTGAAAAAAGAGAAACCACTGAAAAAAATGCTTCCCTTTAATTTGTCAGAGTCCAAAATTACAATCATAACATCACAGAATCATGAAAGGGTTAAGGTTGGATAGCACTTCTGGAGATAGTCTAGTCCAATTCCCTGCTCCAAGCAGGGTCAACAAGAGCATGTTGCCCAGAACTGTCACTGGGTTTCAAAAATCTCCAAGGATGGAGACTCCACAACACCTCTGGGCAACCTGTTCCAGTGTTTGACTGCCCTCACTGTAAAAAGATTTTCCTCTTGTTCAGACAGTATTTCCCATGTGTCAGTTTGTGCCCGTTGCCTCTTGACCTGTCAGTGGGCATTACTGAGAAAAGCCTGGTGCTCTTTTCTTTGTTACCTCCTATCATGTATTTGTACACATTGATTAGATCCCCCCTGAGCCTTCACTTCTACAGGGTGAAGAGTCCCAGCTCTCCCAGCCTTTTCTCACAGGAGAGATGCTCCAGTCCCTTCATCATCTTTATGCCCTTCACTGGACTTGCTCCAGTATGCCCATGTCTGTCTTGTCTGGGTACCTGAGGACTGGATCCAGTGCTCCAGAACTGCCTTCCCAGTTCCAAGTAGAGGGGAAGGACCACCTCCCTGGAGCTGCTGGCAGCACTCTTCTTCGTGCAAGCAAGGCATTCTTGTTGGCTTCATTTGCCACAACTGCAATTTGTTGGCTCATGGTAAACCTTGTTGTCCAGCAGTACCCCCAGGTCCTGTTCTGCAAAGCTGCTTTCCATCTAGTTTACCCACAACCTGTACTTGTGCCTGAGGTTATTTCACCCGAGGTGTAGGATTTCGCATTTCTCTTTGTTGAACTTCACAAGATTCTTGACAGTACATTTCTCCAGCTCTCCCTCCAGGTGGGTGCTAGCAAACACCTGCTGTACCAGCCACTCCTCCCAACTTTCATATTGCCTGCAAATATTGTGAGGGTGCATTCTGTCCCATCATTCAGGTCGTTAATGAAGGTGTTGTGGTGAGCTAGCCTTGACCAACAGCCAAACTCCCATCCAACTGTTCACTCAGTCATCCCCCCACCTCCTCCAGTGGGATGGATCTGGAGGGAGAAAATAGGCAGAAAAGGAATGAGAAAGCATGTGAGTCGAAATAAAGACAGAGAGATTGCTTACCGATTACCACTGCGGGCATAACAGACTCAACTTGGGGAAAAGTTCCTTAATTTATTGTGAATTAAAATAGATTCTTGAAGTGAGGGAAAAAAATTTAACCAACATTTTTCCTTCCCCTTTTCCTGTGTTTAACTTCACTCCTTCACTCCATAGGTCTCCTACCCCACCCCATGCAGCGCAGCAGACATGGGGAGGGAATTACGATGAGTCACAGCCATAGCTGCTTCTCTCTGCTGCTCCTTCCATACCACTACTTTCCCTTGCTCCCATCTGGGATCTCCATTTATTGCAGTTCCCCCTTTTTCACTTAGGCACCACCATGTTGGCTGCTGGGCCAAGCTGTGCCCTGCAGTGGGGCCGTTGGAGCTGGCTGTGTCCAGCATGGAGCAGCCCTGGCCTCTCCTCACAGAGGCCGCCCCTGCAGCCACCCACTACTGACACTGTGACACCTGCACCCAACACAGATGCTAAATAGTACTGGTCCCTATATCTACCGTTGAGGTACACCACTAGTGACTGGCCTCCAGCTGGACTTCATGCTGCTGATCACAACCCGTTGAGTCTAGCAGTGCAGACAGTTTTAAATCTAGTTCACCTATCCATTTATCTATATCATATTCCATCAGTTTGTCTATGAGGATCTGATGGGAGGCAATGCCAACTGCCTTACTGAAGTCATGATAAACTATATCCAATGCTCTTCCCTCATCTACCACCTCACTGTAGAAAGTGGTCAGGCCTTATTTCCCCTGCATAAATTCATGCTGACTTCTCCCAGTCACCTTCTGGTGCTTCGTGTCTTTGGAAATGATTTCCAGGATTATTTGCTCCATTGTCTTCCCCATGATCAAGATGAAGCAGACCAGCTTGTATTTCCCCAGACCTTTCTTCTAGGAGTGACATAGTCCTTCCAGTCTTCAGAAACCTCTCCCAGTCCCTATGACTGTTCAAAGATAATCAAGAGTGGCTTCACAGTGACAGCTCCCTTAGCACTCAGTGGTGTGCTCCACCAGGGCCCATGGACCTGTAGCTGGATGGTTTGTTTATTAAATGTACTGTAATCTGACTGTCCTTCACCAAGGGTCTTACTTGCCCCATACTTTCTCTCTGGTCTCAGGGCCCTGAGGTTGCTGAAGACCAAAGTTAAGAAGCATTGAGCACCTTGTCCTTTGTCACAAGGACCCTTGCACCATTCAGTAGTGGGCCCACATTTTCCCTAGTCTTCCTCTTGCTGGTAATATATTTGTAGAAGCCCTCCTTGTTGCCCTTCACATCCCCTGCCAAATTCAATTCCAGGTTGGCTTTGGCTTTCCTAACCTTATACCTGCATGAATACTGTCTCTGTATTCCTGCCTGGTCACCTGTCCCTGCTTCTACCTCCTGTGTGTTCTGTTTTTAGTTTAAGTTTGGTGAAGAGCTCTTTATTCATCCATGCAGTGCTCCTGCCACCTTTGCTTAACTTCCTCATTGTCAGGATAGACCACTCTTGAGGTTGGTGATCCTTGACAATCAAACAACTCTCCTTGGCATCTTGTCTCTCCAACTTTTCTACAATTCTAGCATGCAATGGTTCATCACTGTAGTTTGGAACTGCCCCAGCCACATTCCTTGTAATCCTTATTCATATATATTTTTTTTTCTGAAACTGATGGAAAAGATTATTTGCTTTCTTTCATTCTATATCTACTCTTTTAAAATTATCAAGGCAAACAATTCAAAATAGGACCTTTTCTAGCTGTTTTATTATCACCTCTGAGCGCAAAGCATTAGCAAGTTGGTTTCCTTCTATCTGCTTGCTTTGAGAGTCCAAGATTCAGAAGGCAACTGTAATCTCCTACTGTAATCTCTTGCATATCTGTGGCTAGTAGATTTTCCTGAATTTTCAAGTTCTCTTTACCTAAAGACTTTTGAGCAGCTAATTCACTCAAGCCTGAAATTGTAATCCAGATTTAATTTACCTCAGGCTCTAATATCCTTGTCTGCTATCTTTGGAGAACTTCCTATTAACAGATTTCTGTTGCTTATGTAGGTATTTATAGATGAAAGTCAAGTCACTCTTTCGCCTTTTCTTTGGATAACTCTGTTTTGCTTTCCCATTGCAGCCTACATCACAAACAACTGAGCAAGCTTTATATTAGTTAGTTTGAGCTCATGTATACTTGCATTGTCTGTGATTTTTTCCAAATCTCTTGTTGACAACAGAATATCAAACATCGAGTCACTGTAAGATTTTAGAAGAAACAAGCATTTTACTTTCTATCCTAAAATTATGAAATTTAGGACTGCAAAACCAAACAATTTCTGTAATTATACATTTTAATTTCAGTGATTCCTTTTTCCTTTTTCCGTTTACAAAATCATTTTCCTTTCTCAGAATTCTGTTCCTTTTTATCCCAGAGTTTTTGGTCTAGGTTTGTTTCAACAGTTTCCAAAATCTGTTGAAAAATTAATCTCACCTTTAGTGGGTTTTAGGCCAAAAATAAAAGCCAACGTACATTTACATCTATTTACAGTATGATACTAAGTTACAGGGTTGGTTGTGAGTACAGAAGCAATTCCTTTAACCTCACAACCATGTCTAAAAAGTTAGACGTCTAAGTCTAACCCAGTCACTCTTTTTATCTGCAATGGATTATGCAATGAAGAGGCATCTTCACAAAATGATTCATAGCATTACAAAATAGGTGTCCAAGATGAGTTAGTTACCTGAGTCACCCTGTGTAAGTATGTCTTCTCTCCACTGAGTATAAAAATAATAATTACCCTAGATTTAGGATAGCTTTTAGATATTTCAGGAGTGATTCAGGTGTCTATACAGAGATGCAAAAGTTTGTCTGAGGTATCCTCATGGAGCCAATAGAGATGACACAGAAGTTAAGACACCCACATCCTTTTGCAGCAGCACGCGGAAACCAAGGAATATACTCCAACTAATATAGCACCAAATGTTACGGCAACTGAATTTCAGCCCTACATTGAGGTGAGGTGAAATCAACATTATTACATGATTAGGTATGTAGTCCTCATAGACTTTTACCCAGTTATTTTAAATATTTCACAAATCAGAATTCTGAATGATGCATAAACATATTTTCTAGTGTGCATTGAAACATGCAACATTTCAAAGATTTAGCTTCTACCAACAAATGTGGATTACAGAAATGAACGCATGGTTCAGTAAATGGTTTACTCATACTTTTTCTCTTTAATGGTGGAATTCTCCATATAAAAATAACTAAGGTGTAAAAAATAATAATTAAAAACAAAAGATGCAATGTGTTTAAAACATTTACATACCTGTTAGAAGGTCAGTGAAGTTTTCTGCACAAACAGACCGAATTTTGAAAACTGTCCATTGGTAAAAACTCAAATTAACTTATTTGATGGTTTGGAGTTTTAAAATATGTGCTATATTCTATCCAGGTTCCTGAGTAAGCATAAAGATCTCCATGAATGGGGTACAAGTAGTGTAGGAGATAAGAACCAGCTGAAGAGCAGGGCTTATATGGTGGTTGTGAATAACTCAGAATTTCAGCTCCCAACAAGCATCATAGCAGTTACTCTTTCTTCCAGACTCAGTCCTGTCAACGAGTTAACTAAGCATTGAACTGATTGCTATCTTAGGCTTCCTAAAAAATATGTGGGCATTTAGACTTCTCAGTAATGGAGCCCTTGGAAGAAGACAGGTGCCCAGGAGTCCAGTCAACCCCAAAGCTGGCATCCTGGGATGCTAATAATAGCAGAACTTGAGATATCTAAGCCAGTAAATTGCCAAAGTTTAAGCCCTAACAAGTCCTGAAGTGTGTAAGCAACAGGTATGAGCTTTCCTACTTTACAAATCACTGGGCTAGATTTTGATGCCTATGTTCCCCTTGAGAATTTCTTTGACCCAAATCCACAACCTCACTGTCTTCCACATAAATTTTTCAATTTGGCCTCTGTCATAGAAATAGGTAGTAAGTTGTGCATCCAAAAATGGCAATAAAACAAATGCTAAAGCAATAGCATAATCTGAAAAATGCCCCCTAAAAGAAAAATTATAACTATGGAATATTACACTTCATATAAACTTTTCCCCTGAGCTGCTAAATAGAAAACTCTGTGAAACTACATGAAACAGATGATACCATTGAACCTAATTTGGCACTGGAGCAAGCCCAGAAGTGGTACTGAAGACAGTTTAGTTATCTGTAGAGGATAAGAGATGCTTTCTGGTCAGGATAAAATTAATTGCTTGTCTTACTGATATAATAGATTAATATCCATTTACTGTACCTACGTTTTGTTTTTGTTTGTTTGTTTGTTTGTTTGTTTTGTACCCATGTATTTATAGTACTCATACTTTCAAACAGCATGTTATCATCTGACCCTACCTTTTTTTATAACTAAAAATTTTACATAAGAAAAGTTTGAGTTGAGACCTAGAAAGGAGATACGGTTCTCCATTTTCATCTGTGAAATGAGAGTTAAGAAAAGATAGATGAATCTAATTCTTCTTTAAAGCATAGGGATTTTTTGCATCTTTTTAACACGCATGCAAAGCCTAGTATATTAAAACTGTGAGTTCAGATTTTTCAGGACAAACAGAAGAAATATTTGTCTACTATAATTAGTCAAAAATTACCTTTACCTTTTAAAAGCAGGGTATAGTACACATTTGCACATTAAAAGCAAAAAAGATATTTAGCAATGAATGCTCCACAGTATATGAATTGCTTTCAGATTATTGGTTCTTGCACTCTCAAGCTCTCTCCCTGCTAAATGGGAAAATGAATTTTCTGAAAACAGAACAGGGTCAGAGCATGCAATGGAAGCACCATTCCCATATATCTGCTATTGTACAGAGTTATAACTCTATTCTTATGTAAAAACAATCTTTACTACTGATAAATACTTTATGTAATAAAACATTTTAGATAAAATCTATCACAATGTTATGGAATTGTCATTGAATGTTATGACTCTTAATGTATATATATAACATTAACAATAT
>VXAL01014688.1:226-49151 GCA_013399475.1 Chauna torquata | reverse complement strand
TATATTAATAATATATTATTATGCAACATTAAATATATGAAATATATGAATACAGTTTGTTGTTTAAATCATATCATGTTAATATTAAATGTAATACTTATATGTAATATCTAAAATTGCACTTCATTTTTTTTTTGTGCCTTTAATATTTTATATGTATATAATTGCAAGTGTAATTTACATGCAAATATATATTTAAACATGTATTTAATAATCGCAGTTGTGATTTGTGTAGGATATATTTCAAGATGACCATTCTGATGCTTCTGGAACAAAGTATTAAGGTAGTTTCCTCCATGTTATATTTTGAAATTTCAGTCTTCTCTTAAAACTTATTTTCCAGTGAGCTTAATATGCTTCAGGTTTCAAAAAACAATCAAAATAGTAAAAAAAAAAAGAGACCCATTCATTAGGTTTTGTCTTACTGATGTATTCAAAAGGTCAAGGTAAGAGATGGGACATTACCTTGTCTATAGATGGATTCTCTAAATCATCCTCTAGATAAACTAAATGAAGTTTCTCATCTGAATCTTTATAGGCTTGTTTTCTTGATAACATACATTATAATATTAATGTTAAGGGCAACTATATCTTTCAAGTTAGCTGATGTGAATATCTGCTTTTAGGTCTATGTTATTATTCATTGATTATGCTACCATTTTTTTATTACCTTGTGCATCTTCTTTTTCTGGTGTGGTTCTTCTTTGCTCTACTTGGTTTTCCGTCAATGTTTAGTCCTTTCCAAGTCCTGAAATGTGTAAATCCACAGAGGTTATCACATAACTAGTGCATCAAAACAACAATTTAGCTCAGAAATGTTGAAGCTGGTGATGGAATTCATTCTCAATACGATTCTTCCCATCACTACTGAGATGGTAGTAATACAGAAAAAAAAATGTTTGTCCAAAAGTAAACAACTTTAATACAGGTACCACGAATCATCTAATAAAGCATTCAGTCACAGTGGCATTCATATACAGCCTAAATCAAACATCTGCTTGAAGTTTTAATCTTTCATGTCAGCACACTGTTATCACCCAAGAGAGTAAATTGACAAGAGCCATGAAGGCTATGAGCATAGAAGGTGTATTCAGATGCAGGTTGTTGTGCCAAACCAGCCATGGAGTCTGGAAGTGCAAAGAAGTGCAAGTTAGAGCAGCTTCATTAAGTGAATGAGAGTGGGGGCATATTTCCTCAAGCTTAGTGCTACACAAATATAGTTGTCCTTTATCTGAGCAGTGGTACTCTGCTGTGTTGTGCTCTGCAGATCTGGCATTCTCTAAGTCTCTGCACCACATGCTAGTTCAATTTAAGACGTGTATATTCAAACATCAGAATCTCAAATCTCTGTGTTATCTATCTGATAGATAATCTCTTGAGGCACCTACATTTTTTTTTAATCAGCTCCTCTTGGATTACGTGTCTGGAGCACTGAAGCAAGGACTGAAATAAATTGTCTTATGGTTCAGTTAAATTGTCTAATCACTGGGATAATGGATCAGTTTTTCCTTTTCCTCCTTCTTTTCTGCTTACTAAATAGTAGTTGCATAATATAAAGTAGAAAAGCTTGGCATTTCCTCCTGTAACACTCCTGGCAATAAGAAGGAATTTGAAAGGCCACGTTTCTGTCTCTTCCCAGTCAGGGAAGACCCGCTCTGGTTTAGGCACTTGAATCCAGCAAGGGGGCTGATGAATGAAAAACAAAACTAGTTCTGCATTATTGCTCAAAGTCAGATTGAGTTAACATGGCTTGATGGATCAAAGTAAATCTGTTGCGCTGTACACAGGGTACCCCATCCTATGTGCATTACTAGCCTGTCTCAAAGGCAATTAAAGTGTATTCGATTAAAATTCTTTCATTGAAACTTAAGATAATACCATTGTCTTGCAATTGTGATGGATTAAGAGCATGTATGTGGCAGGGCACAACAGATCTGTTGACAATGGAGATCTCTGTGGTTAATTCTCTCCACCTGGTACCCTGTCTTGATGGAATTCAGTTCAGAATTAAGATACTCAAGTGCAGGTGTCTACAGATGGATGTCTGCTGATGTGCTCTCTACTAAACTGTCATTATCATCAATGGACTATCATTCAACATAGTCAATAGAACTAGAAGAGTGATTCAGTTCACCATAAAATAGATATCTGGCAATGTAATCTGAAGCTGAGTTGTTGAATACCATCACTAATTATCAAGAGGTGAACCACCCCTATGAGGTAATTATTTGTCCCATCTGACTACAGAAAGAGTCTATACTAACCGATTAGCCCAGAAGTGTAATTCTTGTATGGCTGGAATTAGGTGAGATCGATCTAAAACTGGTTTTATTGCAAGCTTTTATCTCTGTCTCCCTCTCATATTCATCCTGTGGCCACTATTTCTGCAAATTTCCATGCTACATTGTGAATTTTCTGCTAACATTTTTAACAATAATTCTTTCTCTTTTTTTGAAAAAAGAATAGTTGGGGGCTTATACTGATTAAGTTTTTCTGAAGTTTCTGTAGATATTTTACAGGAATAAAAAGGTAAACAGGTCTTGGTTTCTCATTGGAGAAATAATTAGAGTGCTGTTATCCTAAAGACTGTGTTTTTCGTTGCTCAGGAGAGTAAGACTAGAGAGAAAAAAAAAAAAAAACTTTGAAAGCAAAATGACTTGTAATAATGAATCATAGCTGAGGAGGGAAATACACCGAATCATCCTCTTGGCTGTATTGATTACAGTGTACAAACAGCTCAATCTCTGATGTAATGGGAAGAAGTACCATCCATGGCACTTTCCCAAGGACTAAGGGGCTTTATGTTATTATGTGAATGTCTTCTAAATGAGAATGAGGATTAATTTTCAGAACTCTGAAACAAAATCTAAAAATAAGTTTTGTTCTCTCACTCTGTTGGATTTATTACATAATAACTCCCACCACTTTCTTCTTCAAATTGCAGCAAATTGGCCCTGATTTTTTTAAAGTTGCCCTTATCTCATGCAACCCCCAGATTAACTCTTATTTTATTTTCTATTGTTTTCTCAATTAAAATAGCAAATTATACAAATTAAAGTCCCTCCAAAGTGCTCTGTTGAAAAATACACCTTGAGTTGCTGAGTTGGGAAGAACATGAACTCTTGATCCTTTTCTCAAAATCCGACACAGAGACCTGGAGTCAATAGATTTTGTTTTCAAGCAATATAGGGTTGTGTTTTTACTGCTGGAAAGTGATTGATTAAATTAAATACAGTGCAATTTTAGGTCTAGCCAAATATTTGCAAGCACAAATCATTTCCACAGAGAAATTCTGAGGGTCCACAATATCGTTAGCAAGGTTAGTGTTCAAATATATATATGCCATGTATAGCACCTTCATGCTCACGTTCATAATCTCCATCTCCTTCCTTCTTCTATCTTCTTAATTTTTATATAATTCAGGGGGATTTGATTTAATAAGATCTGTAGAGATCACTGATTTTCCTAGCAAAATGCCTCAAGCAGTATCATTTTTTCATTGGCTAAGCACTACCACAATCTAATTTAGATACCCATTCAAAAGTAGGCTATTAAATTATAGATTCATACTTAATATTGTTAATGGAAAGATATTTTTATGCTTGCATACATAGAGACCAATGGAACCCAACCCAAAAAAAAATGACAGCTGTATGCAGAAGGAGAAGGCTACCAAGATTAAGCATTTATTTCAGTTCAAATCATTGTGTTATTCAGAAATTTGATCATGTTTCTTTAGACAGAAAAAAAATAAGTTTTGCTCCTTGTTGAATGCTTTTGGTAGGTGTCTGGTCAGCAAGACTGATCGAGGAGTCTTATACACAGTAAATTAAATATGCAGAGTAGTTGGCATTTTGATAGATACAGATAGTGTTAAAATAAGATGCCAACAAAGCCTGAGTCTTTCATGAATAGCATGTGAGATTTCTCTGTTGGTATTACAGTAAATACAGTTCAAATTCATTCAACAAGCAACAAGAGCCTGAAGTTTCTATGACCCCACAGAAATCATGGTCAAGTTTCAGAACCGTGTATAGGATTACATATTTATCTTATGAAGTTATTCCTTTAAGACAAGTTTTATCTTCATGGGCATCTTCCTGTTTAAAGAGGCTGGCAAACTAAAATGAGTGCTCTTTGAAGAACAGGTCATGAATACTCTAGGCAATCTCACGTGGACTTCTGCTCATGCATGAGATACTGCATGACTGACAGACCTTTCTTCATGTATGATGCATGTAAAATATCATGTAAGGTGACTGCAAACAGTAGCTAAAATTCATTCAGAAGCTAGGAGCAACATATCTGTATGAGTTTCTATATTTATGGCACTGTAATGAGACCAGGCTTAGCCATGTTTGGTGTGGACATGGAATTTTCATTCATATTAAAATATCTATCATATTAAAAGTGTACGAATAGGAAAATATATTAAAATTATGGACTGGCCAACATCCAGGAGACATCATTTAAACCTTAAAATAGTGCCTGCACTGCCACTATGCATGTGTATCATACAGGATGGAGAGAAAGAAACACTCCTGTCCAACCAGTGTTTAAAAATCTTCTAACCCAATCCATCTTGAAATCTAGTATGGAAAACAACCCATACTGGCAGCAGCATGAGACTTTCTCCCCACATTCAGTGTACTTTGCACTTGTACTGTAAGATAGTCAAAAGTGTTTGCAAGGAGGCTGCCCCTTACATAAATTTTCTTAAAGACAGCTATTATAAACAAAGAGATTTTACAGGGATGAGTTTAGATTAATTTCACCTTCATGCAAATGCCATAGGAATCAAATATTGCTAGTTAGGAACTTCTTCTTCTGTAACATCACAAAGAATCTGAATAGGGGAACTCTGGGAGAAGACTCAGCTAAGTATCTTAACCCTGCTACAAATGATCACACTACTGCAATTTTTGGTCTTGCCTATTCACTTGTATAGGTTTTTCAACTTTTTAGCTATTGTCATCTTTCATGCTTAAATCCCAAAAAGCTCTGTTTTCAGTCCTTGAGCTAAGAAGCAGGCAATAGTTTTAATAATTCTTCTAAACTTCTATTAAATATTCAGGTTTAGCACCTCAGAAAACCCTCAACTCAGAAAACAAGAAACAAATGTTTTAAATTTCCCAGGAAAATAACTTCCATGTGGACTGTGTTGTACTTCTTCCTGCCAGTTATTTCAGCTAGCCTACAATATTAACCTTCATGGAAGTGAAATATTTCAGCTTCCAGTGCCAGATTGTCTTGGCCATAGGACTTGTGAGAGAATGAGCTGAGACTGTAGGAGAGAAAGGGGGAAAGAACAGGCATGACCAAACTATTTTGGAAGTATGCATTCAGTCATCATGATGTTGGATATGCAGAAGCTAGATGGACTCCTGAGATACGGCAGTAGTAGATACAATATAAGATAGAAGTGAGAACACAGCAGTAACAGTATGGGTGGTCAGAGGAGTGGCACAGGTGTGGAAAGAGGGTAGGACCTGGAACGGGGAATGGGTGGGTGTTGCCAAGGCGTGCAGACCAAGGTCAGGGGACGATGAAGACAGGTAGCTGAACTGTGCTGCTATGTTTGTGTCAGTGCACAAGGCCTTAGCACACAAATTTGGAGAGCTGATCAAACAGGATGTGGTGTGACCATCCAAACACCAAATGCCAGAGCTTTTCCAGATGTTTTGCTGGATGAAAAGCTCGACGTGAGCCAGCAGTGTGTTCTTGCAACCCAGAAGACAAACTGCATCCTGGGCTGCAGCAACAGAGGCATGGCCAGCAGGTTGAGGGAGGGGATTGTGCCCCTCTACTCTGCCCTTGTGAGGCCCCACCTGGAGTCCTGCATCCAGGTCTGGGGCCCCCAGCACAAGAAAGATGGGGACCTGCTGTAGCGGATCCAAAGGAGGGCCACAAAGGTGATTAGAGGGCTGGAGCACCTCTCCTATGAAGAAAGGCTGAGAGCTGAAGTTGTTCAGCCTGGAGAAGAGAAAGTTCCAGAGAGACCTCATTGCAGCCTTTCAGTACCTAGAGGGGGCTTATAAAATAGATGGAGAGGGACTTTTTACATAGACAGATGGTGATAGGACAAGGGGAACAGTTTTAAACTAAAAGAGGGGGGATTTAGATTAGATAGGAGGAAATTTTTTACTCAGAGGGTGGTGAGGCACTGGAACAGGTTGCCCAGAGAAGTGGTGGATGCCCCATCCCTGGAGGTGTTCAAGAGCAGGTTGGATGGGGCCCTGGCCAACCTGATCTAGTGGGTGGCATCCCTGCCCATGGCAGGGGGGTTGGAACTAAATGGTCTTTAATGTCCTTTCCAACCCAAGCCACTCTGTGATTCTGTAATTCTGTAATTCTATGATATAGAGCCACCAGAGAGGCTCATATTCTCAGCTTGTCCCATCATCTTTCATAATGTATCTGATCACCACTGTAAATATCATAAATCGTTCCTCTTAGGGCATCCCCAGACTTCCTACTGGCGTAACGGCTTCAAAGACCACTGCTACATACAGGCCAGTATCTCTGGATCTAGACATCCAGACATTATCTTGTCTCAGTCCAACCTTAGCTACCATCTCGTTGTTGTTGAGCTGCCTTATCAGGAGGCACACTTAACACTCTGTCCCCCAGGCTACATGTATCTTTCTCTTTATATGGATATCAAGACTGTCTTTCCTTCTCAAAAGAAATACTATCCTTTAATAAGGAGTAAACAGTGCTCTTGCTGTTGATACATATTGCTGTCTGAATATCAGTATCATGCATCAGAAGCATTCTCTGGAATCTGGTGGCAAATTAGAGAGGCAGGGAAAGATCTGTCCTAAATTAAAGCACTACAGTCCTCTGGACTGTGCAGAAGCACCCAGAACATAGCCATAAAATGTGACTGCCTATCTAGGGGTATGTCCATTTGCTTTTAATCAAAAGGATTTCAAAAGGCCATGAAATAAACATTAATTATATTACATTAGGGGCTGCTTACTTGTGAACAGAACTAAGAAATTGTAAGAAGTGGTTTTATTGTACAAGTTCTAATTGAAAAAGATATATGTTCAAAGTTTTGTCTACAAGTCATATGACTAAGATAAATGAATACAAGGATATCTGTTATTTAATCTAAATATCCCCAGTAAAACCCGGCACACTGGCAAAAGTGACTGTATACACCTACAACACATCTGCACCAGTTTCTGCATGTGAAAATAGAAACATGTGGGCAGCATTACATAATTAATTCTGTAGTTACTTCTCGGATTTCAGTAGTAATCTATAAAGCTCTATGAACAGTAGCTGACCTTCTTGTGCAGTAATATGTACAATAACATTCTGCATTTCCTTTTCTCCATACCTCATAAGCCTATAAAATCATTATGCTTATCATCAGTTTGATACATTGAGAAGGGGACAGAGAATCAGTGTCTCCACAGAATTGTTGTCTCAAGAATAGTAATGTTCCGTCAGCAGGATGTACCATTTACATTTAATACCTTAAATTTGTTTTTAATCATGTGCCAAAGAGGAAAAATACTCAGAGTACCGTTGGAATCCAAGAGTACCAAGAATTACAGAAAGGATTATGTTGGGAGGGACCTGTGGAGATCATCTAGTCCAACCCCCAGCTCAAAGTAGGGTCAATTAGTGCAGGTAACTCAGGGCTATGTCTAGTCTGACTTTCAATACCTCCAAGGATGAAGCCTCCATCACCTCTCTGGGCAACCTGTTCCAGTGTTTGATCCCCTTCACTGTAAAAAAGTTTTTTGTTACTTTTAAACATTTTTTTCTGTGTTTCAGTTTGTGCCCATTGCCTTTTGTACTGCTAGCATGCACCACTGAGAACAATGCCCCTCTTCTTCGTTCCCTCCCATCAGGTGTTTATGCATATTGATAAGATCCCCCTGAGCCTTCTTGTCTCGACTGAGGAGTCACAGTTCTCACAGACTCTCCTTTTCATATGACAGGTGCTCCAAGTCCTTGGTCATCTTCGTGGCCCTTCAATGGACTCGATCCAGTATGTCCATGTTTTTCTTGTACTGGGGAGCCAAGAACTGGAAACAGCACTACAGATGTGGTCTCATGAACGCTGAGTGGAGGAGAAGGATCAACTCCCTTGACCTGCTGGCAATGCTTTTCCCAATGCAGCATGGCATTTTTTGGCCTTTGCCAGAAATGTGCATTGCTGGCTCATGATCAGCTTCTTCTCCACTAATCATGACATTCCAGTAGACCCATTCCTCTAGCATGCTGAGGTTCCTATGAAGGGCAGCACAACCATCTTGGGAACCAACCACTCTTACAAGTTTTTTATTGTCTGCAAATTTACTGAGGGTCCATTTTATCACATCATTCAGGTCATTAAGGAAGATGTTAAACAGTACTGGACCTGGTATCAACCCATGGGGTACACCACTAGTGACCGGCCTCCAGCTGGAATTCTTGTCACTGATCACAACCCTTTAAGCCCAGCAGTGCAGATAGTTTTCTGTCCACCTCACTGTTTAGACCATGTCTTAACAATTAATCTATGAGGATGTTATGGAGGCAGTGTCAATAGCCTTACTGAAGTCAAGATAAACAACAGTCACTGCCCTGCCCATATATGCTGAGCCAGTCATATCAATGTGGAAGGCTGTGAAGTTGAACAGATATTGTTTCTCCTTTGCAAATCCATGCCAACTACTCTCAATCACATTTTGTCCATCATATGTTTGGAAATGTTTTCGAGGAGGGTTTTCTACATCCCCTTCTGAGGTGCTGAAGTGAGGCTGACTCTCCTGTAATTCTGCAGATCCTCCCTCTTGCACTTCTTAAGGTGGGAGTGACATTTGCTTTCCTCCAGTCTTCAGGAACCTCCCCCGGTTACCACATCCATTGAAGGTGGCCTCACAAGGACATTGGCCAGCTCCTTCAGCACTCCTGGCACGTCCCATCAAGTCCTGTGAATTTGTGCGTGCCCAATTTTTTAAAATGTTCCCTAACCTGAACCTTCTCTATCAAAGATGAGTCTTCTCCTAGTCTCAGGGGCCTAGAACTGCTGAAGAACAGTCATATCATTGAAGACCAATGAGAAAAAAAGCATTGTGTACCTTGACCTATTGTCCTCAACCATGTCCTTTGCCATGTGGGCCCTGCTCCATTCAGCTTTGGCCCACATTTTCCCTAGTCTTTGTTTTGCTGCTGATACATCCTTAGAAGCCTTTCTTGTTGCCCTTCAGGTCCCCTACCAGGTTCAACTCCAGATTAGTTTTCCTAGCCCCATCCTTGCATGCTCCAGTGATGTTTCTGTATTCCTTCTAGGTGATCTGTCCCTGCTCCCACTTCCTGCATGCCTCTCTTTTATGTTTGAGGAGTTTACTGAGGAGTTCCTTGAGCATCCATGCAGACCTCCTGCCACCTTTGCTTCTTTTCCCATTTGTCAAGATTGATCATTCTTGGGCTTGGAGGAGATGGCCCTTGAAAGTCAACCAGATCTCCAAGAGTGTGTTATGTGGGATTCTTCCAGGAAGATCCCTGAGCAGACCAGTGCCTGCCTTCCTGAAGTCCTGGGCTGTGATCCTGCTTTTTCCCTTGTTCTCTCCTTTCAGGAACCTAATCTCCACCATCTCATGGTCATTGCCCCTGACCTTCACATTCCCTACCAATTCTTCTTGACATGTAAGAATCAGATCCAGCAGCTTGAACCTCTCCTTGTGGACTCTTCAATCACCTCTGGAAGGATGTTGTCATCAATGCACTCCAGAAATCTTCTGGGTTGCTTCTGCTCTGCTGTGTTGCTGTTGCAACAGATATTGGGGTGATTAAAGTCCTTCCCAAAGACCAGGGCCTGTGAATGTGAAGCTTCCTCCAGTTGTCTGAAGAAGACCTCATATACTTTTTCCTCCAGATAAAGCGATCTGTAGCAGCCTAGTTCTTCATGTTTCAAGTATGTAATATAAGGCTACATTATATTAATTGATTTTTTTTTTTTTTTTTTCCTGAGGTAGCATTCTGTATCAAGTAAGCATGAAGAAGTTAAGTTCTAAATCTCTGTTGGAACGTCAATTCACCTTTAACACCTAATCACGGGTACGGAGGTGGTCTGAAGATTTTAACACAACTGTGGTCTTCTGACTGATTTTTTGAAAGGTCAATATTGACAAAATTCTTAAAAGTCTGAATCTGAATCACAATCGCTTGTATAAAACTGCAATAAAATATTTAGACAAAGTAGAATTCCTGCCCTGACAGTTTTATGCAAGCTTTTAATTTAGTGCTGGAGACAAATTTTGGAAAAAAAAAAAAGAAAAGAGTTAATTACTGATATATTTTTTTAAAGCTTTGTAACGTTCGACCCATCTACAAAATATCTTTACTGACATAAAACTTTACATTTCAGGATTATATTGTGTGAAAAGTTCCCCTCTTCGTTTTGTTGTGTTTTGTAAGTATACACACCATTTGGTAGCTCCCCTCTATGACATTGCAGATACACCAAAAATAGGCTGGGTAAAGGCCACAAGAACTAACATTTCTAATAGGTGATTGTAATCTCCTTTTGAAAAGATTCCAACCTCATCATCACTGTAATAATGATAGTTAGCAATATAGAAATGTTATTTCTATGTATACAAAATCATTGTAGTTACACTGGAGATGTAGTATGGTTGCAAAAGAAACCATGGTACTACTGTGTGACCACAAAAATGAAGGATGTGCATGATATCATTCATCTCCCCAGGATTAGTTTAACAGTATGAAGAAAGAGACTGCCTCCTCTTCTGGAATGTGAGAATACTACTTATCTGTAACATATCTTCTGAACAGGCTGAAGAAAAGGAACTGTGCATGTTCAAATGTGTATTACGAATCGGTGTTCGGGGATTAGTCTTCAGACATATTCTTCTTAAGAACAATCCCTAAAAAAGTTCATTTATATATTTTCCACATTAGATATTTATTCAGATACACATGTATTAAGGATAGTTAAATTAACCAAACAGGAATATTAAATAACATCCATGAATAATGTGACATACTATCAAAATGATCCATTGAGAAATATGATTTTACTTAAATATTCAAGCATACTTCAAACAAAAGCCACCATTCAAATGCTATTTTGTAGAATTTCATTGTGATTAAATATTGCCAGCAAGTCGAGGGAAGTGATCCTTCACCTCTACTCAGCATTGGTAAGGCCACACTTGGAGTGCTGTATACAGTTTTGGGCCCCTAGTACAAGAGATATGGACATACTGGAGAGAGTTCAACAAAGGGCCACTAAGATGAATAACGAATTTCCTCATTTCACTTATGAGGAAAGGCAAAGAGAGCTGGGACTGTTTAGCCTGGAGAAGAAAAGGCACAGGGAGGGAATCTTTGTCAGTGTATATAAATACCTGAAGGGAGGGTGCAAAGAATACGGAGCCAGGCTCTTTTCAGTGGTGCCCAGTGCCAGGCCAAGAGGCAGTGGGCACAAACTGGAACACAGGAGGTTCCATCTGAACATCAGGAAACACTTTACTGTGTGGGTGACTGAGCACTGGCATAGGTTGCCCAGAGAGGTTGTTGAGTCTCCATCCTTGGAGTTATTCAAAAGCCATCTGGACACGGTCCTGGGCAACCTGCTCTAGGTGTCCTTGCATGAGCAAGGGGGTTGGACCAGATGACCTCCAGAGGTCCCTTCCAACCTCAACCATTCTGGGATGGTATTCATATGATCACTTTAGCAGCTATCGTACTGGAAGAGCTGCTATGGCTAGGCTTCATATCAGGACTTTAGAACGACCAGCACTGCAGAGATAAAAGGGTATCTTTTGTATGTATTATGAGGTCCCAGAAAATTACAAAAAGGTAACATAATGGCTGACAAAGCATTTTTTATTTATCATATCTTTTTCTAGAGAGAAACCTTTTAATCCTTGGTTCAGATGTTGTCGTTTTCAGCATCATACATAGTTGTTTAATGTAATTATAATTTTGTTGTGACAGGAAAATTCAGCTCGGGCAAGTAACGGGCATTTTAATTTCATCACACTGAAAACCAAATTCATGGCTAACTTTTGCAAAGAGTGAAGGTCAAGATTTTGATAAGTAACTACGGCTGAGTTCTTTGAATGTGTGTTACATGCTTATTTTCACTGAAATACTCTGTTGGCTGAACAGCTTTGAACATCTGGTCTTTGTGGCACCATTTTTAATTGCCTAATTTTGCAGATCATAAAGGAATATAGAGATCAGATGAAAAATGCTCTGTAGTTTCAAAAAAAAAATTTTGAATATCAATACTAGTAAAAACAAGATATTTAATTAATTCAGAAAATCTCTTACAAAAAAGAGTTCAGGAAATACATTTTAGTTTGCGAAATGTCATTGGTGAAATTGGTTTGAAACATTATTGGTGAAAGTAATTTTTCAGTATTTCCACATTACAAATTAAGATCCATCGGCTTTGCTTCTGTATTGGGTTTACAGGGTAAAGGTTTGGTAGCAGGGGGCTGCGGGGTGGCTTCTGTGAGAAGATTCCAGAAGCTGCCCCACGTCAGATAAGAGCCAGCTCCAGCCGGCTCCAAAAGGGCCCCACCGCTGGCCAGAGCTGAGCCAGTGAGCGACACTAGTTGTGCCTCTGGGAGAGCAGATTTAAGAAAGGGAAAAAACTGTTGTGCAACAGCAGCTGGGAGAGAGAGGAGTGAGGAACAGCCCTGCAGACACCAAGGTCAGTGCAGAAGGAGGGCAGGAGGTGCTCCAGGCACCAGAGCAGAAGTTCCCCTGCGGCCCGTGGAGAGGCCCATGGTGGAGCAGGCTGTCCCCCTGCAGCCCATGGGGTACCACATGGAGCAGATCTCCACGTGCAGCCCGTGGAGGAGCCCACAGAGGAGCAGGTGGATGTGGCCTAAAGGAGGCTGCAGCCCATGGAGAGCCCCCGCAGGAGCAGGCTCCGAGCCGGACCTGTAGCCCGTGGAGAGGAGCCCACGCAGGAGCAGGTGATCCGGTGGGAGCTGCCACCCGTGGGGGACCCATGCTGGAGCAGTTTGCTCCTGAAGGATGGACCCCGTGGTACGGACCCATATTGGAGCAGCTCTTGAAGAGCTGCAGCCTGTGGGAAGCCCACGCAGGACCCGTTCGGGAAGGACGGCATCCCGTGGGAGGGACCCCACGCTGGAGCAGGGGCAGAGAGTGACCATGAAGGAGCGGCAGAGACGCAGAGATATGGGCTGACCGCAGCCCCCATTCCCCATTCCCCTGCACTGCTTGGCGGGAGGAGGTAGAAGAGGGTGGATGGGGGGAAGGTGTTTTTAGTTTGCTTTTAGTTTCTCACTGCTCTAGTCTGCTAGTGATAGTAATAAATTATATTAATCTCCCTATGTTGAGTCTGTTTTGCCCCTGACGGTAATTGGTGAGCAACTTCCTTGTCCTTATCTCAACCCTTGAGCCCTTGTCCATCTTATTTTCTGCCTCTGTTCCTTTGAGGAGGGGGAGTGAGAGAGCAGTTGTGGTGGAGTTCAGCTGTTTAGCTGGGTAAAACCACCACAGCTTCCCAGTGGGTGTTCTTTTATTCTGCCATTTTGATCCCTAGGCTATCATTGTTTGGCCACACAAGGCTTCTGCTACTTCCATTTTCATACTGGGTAGCACTGATAAAATGAAACATATTTCTGAATGTCATAATTCATCAAAAACTGCCACAGAAAATTCCAAATACCTCTGCAATTACAATCAATATTGGTTGTTGTACTGTTATGAGACCAGAAGAGCTTATGGAAAGAGAGAATTTTTCCACATAAGCATTCAGTAAAAGGAATTCTTGTAGTTTTCCAATGCTCAAATGTCTTTTAATACTTTTCAGATTTTTTTTCATACTCCTGGGTTATAGAAATAAAATTTGTCCATCATTGCTTGACCCTGAAGTTTCATACTAAAGACTTTTAAATGATCAATAACATTATCAAATAAACAAAAAATATATATCATTTCACCTTTGCAAGTCCATTAGTTGGTTCATTAGTGAATCAGTCCTTTATGATCTAAGAGCAGCAAGATTTTAAAACTGAAGGGCACACATGCAGGAAAACTCACTATATAACCAAAACTCAAATCTCCCAGTGTTCATTTCTCATTCTTCCCCTAGTACTACCTGCTAAGTAGTTAAAAATCAGTCTGGATCGAGCAGGAATCACACTTCTCCTGAAATTAGTAACATCTTTTCTTCCTCCTGAAATTGGCTTTACTTTTTCTTCTCTCAAACCAAGCTGATCTCTTTTCTTTCTCCTAGTACAATTCGAATAACTTTTCCCAGTCTCATTCCCTGCCCTTTATGTATCATAGAGCACACTGCCATCAACAATAGATCTCAATATCCACGTACTAGATGCCACCTGCCATTGAAACCCCAGACATGTGTCCTTTGCATTACTGCAATTATGTATGTTGTCCTTTGACTATCTGAGGTTACGAGGGATTTCTAGAGATTTCTTTAAAAATAATAATAATCAAAAAAAAAAAAAAAACCTCTCTGATGTGTTTGAATGGCAGAATAACTAATCACTATGTATCTCTGTTACGTTACTCCCCAGTTCTGTTTGGTAGTCCACGATAGAGCCCAGCTGCTGGAAAGGCTGATCTCTTGCCTCAGTTGTGATGTTACCACCATCACTACCTCTCTCTACTGCTGCACTTACCACCCTTCTACTCTGTCACCCTTTTGCAGGAAACTCAGCAGGGTTTCATGTCTTGCAGAAGAACCTGGGAGTCTTGACTAAATTCTTAATATGACAGGGAAAAGAAACTGGTGTCTCCTTCCCATTTTCTCAATTTTACTCTTTTTAAATTTGATCCTGCTACAGGTTGCAGCAAGGTTATGGGATTGTTCACCCAGGTACATTGAACAGAGGTCTGTCACCATACATTTTCTGTTCTTAATTAAATCTTGAGCATCAAAACGTATCAGAGTGCTAACAATGCCTCAAATTCTTACATAACTTATTACAAATGAGGATTACCCTACCCTGGCAGCTACTTTTACTTGCTAGCAGATTCTGGCAGAACACTATTTCCCTGGGGAGATTTTTCTTCCTCCACAGTCCTAAATAGCTTTGGGCTCCTTTTTTGATTTGTTTATCAACAAAGGTCAAAAGAAAAATTTTTGTTCAAGGTTTCAGGTGAGTATCATAGTAGGCAAAAGAGGAAGGAAGTTGTCGACTCCCTCTTCCAAGCAATAGGACAATATCATTGGGCAGTAGAAACATGGTAACGTATCCTTACTGTCTCTTACACTATAGATTCTTGATTTTTTTGTCCAATCGGTGACCTTTAATGAATGAAGCTGTACTGGTTCTGGCTGGGATAGAGTTAACTTTCTTCATAGCAGCCTGTCTGGTGCTGTGCTTTGCATTTGTGGCTACAACAGTGTTGATAACACACCAGTGTTTTGACTATTTCTTGTGCAGTGTTAAGTCTTTCTCTTTCTCTCCAAGTAGTTTGTGTTAAGCAAGAAGCTGGGAGGGGACACAGACAGGACCAATGACCCAAACTGACCAAAGGGTTATTCCATGCCATATGATGTCAGCATGCTCAGCAATAAAAGCTAGGGGTAAAGAAGGAAGAGGGGATGTTTGGAGTTATGGCAGTTGTCTTCCCAAGTAACCGTTACATGTGATGAAGCCTTGCTTTCCTGGAAATGGCTAAACATGTGCCTGCTGATGCGAAGTGGTGGATAAATTCATTATTTTGCCTTGATTGCACATGCAGCTTTTGCTTTTACCTGTTAAACTGCCTTTATCTCTAAACTGCCTTTATCTGAGTAGGTGACTGAGCACTGGCACAAGTTGTCCATAGAAGTTGTGGAGTCTCCTTCCCTACAGTTATTCAAAAGCCATCTGGACATGGTCCTGGGCAAGCGGCTGTAGGCGACCCTGCTTGCGCAGGTGGGTTGGACCAGATGACCTCCAGAGGTCCCTTCCAACCTCAACTATTCTGCAATTCTGTGATTCTACAGTCCCAATCCACAAGTTTTCTCACATTTACCCTTCCAATTCTCTTCTCCATCCCGCTGAGGGGGAGTGAGTGAGCAGCTATGTTGTGCTTAGCTGCCTACTGGGATTAACCCACAACAAACCCTTAGCTGGGCACTCTTGTGCCAGGCTCCTATGTGGATGACTATTTTCCTTTCCTCACCTTCAGTCTTCCTGAAGGACAAACACTAGCATCATGTGTTCTGTGTTGGACTCTGGGCTAGGGTTATATGTTAACTGTGGAATTTTCCTGTTGTGGAATACAAGACAGCCAACCCTAGCAGATGGTTCAGTTGAGTCAAGCTAGGACAAGCAAGAAAATTACTGGGAAACTGTTGTTCCTTATATATCTTTTATCTCCCTGCTACTTCCTCATTTAGAGGCATTATAGGATTATGAATTTCATGATGAGCTCTTTCTTTTCCTTCCAGATAAACATCAAGGTAAATTTACAGTTCTGGCATCAGCTATAGCATTTAAATGTATATACTACAATATGAGCTGTGTTGTAACTGTGATCACTGCTTCTGCGTTTATAACATTTTAGCTGACAGCTAATACAATTGAACAGATTGGAAAGATATTGTGCCCTTCACTGTCTGACTTCTGCAATAAAATGATACATTAGCCAAGTTACACACTATTTTTTGCACTGATGTTTCTGCATGGTTTTATATTTTCTGTACTATTGTCAGATAAGCAGCCTTTACAGTATGTCATTATTTACACTCATGCAATACCTTCAGTGGTAGCACCCGAGAGCAGAAGGCAGGCAGCATAAAATCTCACCTTGTAACAAAAGCCACTAGTCTGTGATGCACATACAAAAGAAGATGCTCTAAAGAAGGCTGTCAGGTCCTTGCCCTTCTGGAGCCTGAGCCACATGGCACCCAGTGGAGTCAGTGGAAAGCTTTTCGTTAAGTTCAGTGAGCTTTGGATTAGTACTTCAAGTTTCTGTAGTAGCCCTGATCAGCCACTGTACAAATATTAATGAGATGAGTTGAACAGCACCCTTAGAAGCTAAAAAGACAGAAGATATTTTTTCATCCATTCATTTCTGACAAGGGTAAAGGACCACAATGGAGGAATGTAAAGAGATACCACACAATGTCTCAAGATGGGAAATGAAAATGCTCATTAAACTCTTTAAAAATCCAGAGGGATTTAGATGGGTGAGTTCCTATTGGCTCCCTAATAATTCCTCTTAAGGATAAATCCGTAAGAGGAATTAGAAGGGAGATAATGGCTGAGGTTGATATACATTTGCTGAAACTTCTTTCCTGTCTGTCATAAACGTGCCTATAGGCTTTTAAGCATTTCATTGCCACTCCTTAAGTGGAAAACCACCAATGAATACTTAAAAGTAGCTTGAATATCAATCACAGCTGATCACTTTACAGTTTAAATAAAATTATTTTCTCACAATTCTAACCCATTGCCACAGTAAATTCTGGATAGTGAAGGTGTAAAAATGGGTTCATAAAATACTTAGGCGTATTTTTTTGGAAGAAAGGTCTACCTAGCAGTATTATAAATAATGGTGTGGATGAATCGTGAAGTTTCTATTGCACACTTTCCAAAGAAAAAAAAAATACTATGAAAATACAGCAAAAAAACTCAGCCTACTGAAAGTAATAAAGGTTAACCAGAATTGATATTAGGTTTAAGGTAAATAGTCCCATATACATGTCTAGATTTGGCAAGACTTTGTCCACCGTGTTGTCATTTTCCAAGATACATGTCTTGGAATATATAGATTGCATATATCTCAGAGGAATTACAAATTGCCATGTCCCTCCTCCCACTAGAAAAGCCTGAAACACAAGTTAAAATTTTCTGTCTAAAAATACAAAAATGTCATGCCACTTGCTAACTTTGTGAACCCTCAAATCATTTCCTAGTATAAAAAGAAAGGACACTTGAGAAAATACAAAAACTTTCAGAATATTATTATAACATGAAGTATTGTTGATACAAAAATCTTTCACGTTTATCTGGACATTCTAAAACATTTTTTCCAATATGTAGTATATTTTGCAGTATATTATAGACAGTAAGCAATTGGAACAATCTGTATTAAAGTTTTGAGTAGGTGAAATCATACATTGCATTTTTGAACATGATATGATCAAGAAATCTTAATTTAACACAAGAATGACTGGCTGAAATTCTGTTGCCTTTATTACATTTAAAATCAGACTAGATTGATTCTAGCATCCTTTTCTGCTCTAAAATTTATTGATTGAATATATTTCACACTTTAGCTTTAGATGAAATACAATAGATTTCACAGATGAAAATTAATTTGGAAATTTAAACAAATTGGGTCTGACATACCCTACTAAAAATCAGTAAAGCTGCATGAGAAGTTTAAGAGCACTGTTTTAGTTCCAACTAGTCCGTTGATTCCTTGACAACTTACAAGAAATGAAATTCCTACTAAAGGGAAAACTATCACTTTGGTGCAGACAGAATCCTGCTGTATCTACTGCATTTAGTTGTGCAATTGTCTGTGTATTTCCTTGTTTATAAAATAGTCCTACTTCTATTTTGTCCTCCTGCTCTTTCTAAGAGCTTGCATAGCAAAATCAGTTGCATCTTTTAGGCCACCTCTTCTCCCCTGAAAATACAGAGAACATTGCAAGCTTATAAGCAAAATGTTATCACAAGTCCTTAGTTAGTGTCAGCGAAATACATTTTTCAAAGACATTTAGTCAGGAAACATGAAATATTTTCCCCCAAAATAATTAATTGCCCACCTTAACATACTTACATCCATAATTACAAACAAAACTGCTTAGCATGATCTTAGGCATTTCATTCAATATTTACCTCTCTGTGTACTAATTTGTCGTTATTTTGTGACATATCATCAAGGTTTTTGCCATCATTCCAAATGAAATCATTTTCAGAGCCATATAATTTGCTCTTGCTCTTCTAATTACCTTGAAAATTTGCCCGTCAGTCTCAAAATAAATTGTCCTTTACATTAATGATACCCACTCACACATCTGTTTTGGATGCTCCCTTTACACCCCTAATCAGAGTTTCTGGTGGTCATATGTTTACAAATTCCATTCAGAACAACAAGAGCAAAATGATATACTGGACATCAAATATACTTCAACACCCCAGAGCCGCAACCTTTAGGTCATTTGTCTATGAGTGGTAGCTTAGTTAGTATATAATATTTTAGCCATGAATTTGGAAGAAGAATGCCCAAACTGTCTACTCTGAGCACAGTCGTATCATAGGACTGTCTCTTCTCTATGCAACAAGCTTTCTATTCATCTATGTTCATGAAGCCCTTTCATGATTCAAGACAGGAATTCCTCCTTAGGAAGGACCTTCCTCTTAAAAATTGCATACAGCAGCAAATTCTGTCCAATTAATGCAACTGTGACATAAATACTCTGTTCTGATACAAATTGTTGCAAATACAGTTATTTGGGAATTTTATAGGATGTCAAGTATAAGAAAGAAGTAATTTGGCCTACAAGCTCTTCCTTGCTGTGTCTGCTATGTGGGCAATTTTGCTTCCATCTGCATCCTGCAAGAAGACAAGGGTTAACTTTGTCTTCAAGACAAGACCGTGGGTTGATCTTGGCTGGGTACCTTGGCTGGCTGCCAGGTGCCCACCCAGCCGCACTCACTCCCTTCCTCAACAGAAAGGGTTGAGAAAATAGGATGGAAAATTTCATGGGTCAAGATAAGGACAGGGAGTTTACTTACTAGTTACCATTACAGGCAAAAATGACTCGGCCTGTGGAAAATTAATTTTATTTATTGCCTATTAGAAATAGAGTAGGATGATGAGAAACAGACAAAAACCTAAAACATCTTCCTCCCATTCCCCCATTTTCACAGGTTCAATTTCACCACTTAATTCTGAACTTCTCTACCTCCTACGTCCAACCTTAAGTGGTGCAGGGGGATGGGGGTTACCATCAGTTCCTAACAGCTCCTTCAGCCTCACACACTCCAGCCTGGGGTCACTTCCCCAGGATACAGTCCCTCAGGATAAGCGTGCTCCAGCATGGTCTCTTCACCAGCCTCAGTTTCCTTCAGGGAATTTCCTACTGCTTTGGTGTGGGGTCCTCCACAGTCTGCAGTGTGGATATCTGCTATAGGCTATAGGCTATAGAGGCATGGTCCTCTCCATGGGCTGCAGGGAAATACCTGCTTCATTGTGGTCTCCTCCACAGGCTGCAGGGGAATCTCTCCTCTGGCACCTGGAGCATCTCCTCCCCCTCCTTCTTCTATGACTTTGATGTTACCAGGGTTGTTTCTCATTCTCTTGTTTTCCCTCCTCCTCTGCCTATGCAGTGTTTTGCCCTTTCTTAAATATATTTTCATAGGTACCACCAGCTTTGCTGCTAGGCTCAGCTGCGTCCTGCGGTGGGGCCACTGGAGCCATTTAGAACCAGCTGTATCTGACACAGGGCAGCCCCTGTGAGAAGAAGCCACCCGTGCTGCCCCTCTGCTGTCAACATCTTGTCGTCTGCAAGCAATGCATTATTTCTGGAGAACTCTGCCCACAACCAGCAGCTGGTAACAGAGACACCCTCTTCAGATTGGCAAAAGTAACTTCCTTTGCTACTAAAGCTTCTTTTAAGTATACATTCAAAGGTTGTGTTTCTCTTAGACATCCTAATGATTTTCTGTCACTATGGATATATTGTACCTACAACTCAGTGGCACCCACAGAAGTGGGGCTCTGAAAAAAAAAAAAAAAAAAAAAAAAACCACTNAAAAAAAAAAAAAAAACCACTAGTATGATTTTTTAACTGCACTACTTGCTGTTTGATGGGTCCTCAGTTCCAGGATGTTGTCGAAAGATTGTCAAGGGTTGCCCAGCCCTCACACTATTAGCTCCAATTCCTCCAATGATATTGCCATGGTAGTCGCAAAGAATATGGCCTAGGAAGGCCTGGACTGTATTAAGCATGACTTTTTCTCTTTAATCCTGCTGGTGGGGGGGGAAGAGCTCAAGGAAGAGTGGATGGATCCTGTGGGTAAACAATTGTTTGCAGAGCTGGTATTGGCAACAGAGATTAGGCGTTTATGACCGTTTTTGAGGATTTGAGGAGCCAGGACCACCTGTGCAAGTGGGGAAAAAGCATCTTTGCCAGCTGGCTGGCCAGCCTGCTGAGGAAAGCTTGAAATTAGGAAATACAGGGGAGAGAGATGAAGATCAACAATCAGATGAGGAAGTGGTAGACCAAGATGGCAAGCAATGGATGCAGGGTGATGTGGGCAGGAGAGGCATTGTAATCATCAAAGCAGGACTGAAGGATGACTGAAGTATATGCACATAAATAAAGGACTGATGAGAGGGCAGCACTATGGGAGAAGCTTTCACACTTCTGGGAAATCAGCGCAACTAGGGACCTCCCTGACGTGCCTGTACACTAATGCCTGCAGCATGGGGAACAAACAGGAGGAATTAGAGGCCTGTGTGCAGTCTCACTGGGATCGGGGAGACGTGGTGGGATAGCTCACACAACTAGAGTTCTGCCATGTATGGATACAGATGCTTTAGGAAGGACAGACCAGGAAGGCAGGAAGTAGTCACCCTTTATGTGAGAGAGCAGCAGGAATGCGTGGAGCTCGGTGTGAGAACAGATAACGACCCATCCGAGAGCTAATCAACTGGGATAAGAGGACAGAAAAATCTGGGCAAAATTGGTTTTTGTGTCTGCTACAGATCATTTTTTCAGGAAGAAAAAGTATATGAGGTCTCCTCCAGACAACTGGAAGAAACTTCACAGTCACAGCCCCTGGTCTTTGTGGTGGACTTTAATCTCCACAGTGTCTGCTGGAACGGCAACAGAGCAATCCAGATTTCTGGAGTGCATTTTGATAACATCCTATCAGAGGTGATCAAAGAGACTACCAGAAGTGGTGCTTTTCAGGATGTGATTCTTACAAACCAAGAATTGGGTGGGAGGAGTGAAGGTTGGGGGCAGCTTTGGTTGCAACGACCATGAGGATTTCAAGATTAGGATATTGAAAGGAGGGAACAAGGCATAAAGCAGAATCATGCTCCAGGAGTTCAGGAAGGCAGATTTTGGCCTGCTCAGGGACCTGTCTGGAAGAATCCCAAGGGATATGGTCATGGAGAAAAGAAAGGTCCAGGAGATAAGTTTGACTTTCAAGGGTCATCTCCTCCAAGCCCAAGAATGGTTATCCTGACAAGTAAGAAAAGAAGCAAAGGTGGCAGGAGGCGGAAGCAAGGACAGATCACCTGGAAGGCATGCAGAAACACCACTGGAGCATGTACAGATGGGGTTAGGAAAGCTGAAGCCCATCTGGAGTTAAATCTGACAAACGTCATTGTGACACCACTCTCAATAACCCTTGAAAGGTCGTGGTGACGGGGGAAGGTTCCCATGGACTGAAAGACAGCAAATGTCACTCCTGTCTTCAAGGAGAGTAAGAGGGAGGATCTGCAGAATTACAGGACAGTCAGCCTCACTTCAATACTTAGTAAATTTGCAGATGATACACAAAACTGGGAGGAGCAGCTGGTACACTCTCAGGGGTGGTCGTGCTGCCATCTTGACAGGCTGGAGAGGTGGACTAACAAGAATCTCCTGAAGTTCAACAAGCAGAAGTGCAGAGTCCTGCAGCTGGGGAGGAACAACCCCAGGCATCTGTACATGCTGGGGGCTACCCAGCTGGAAAGCAGCTCTGCAGAGAAGGAGCTAGGCGTCCTGGTAGACACCAAGTTGAACACGAGTCAGCAACATGCCCTTGCTACATAGAAGGCTAATGGTATTTTTGGCTACATTAGGCAAAGTATTGCCAGCAGGTCAAGGGAGGTGATCCTTCCCCTTTTGTCTGTTGGTGAGGCCGCACCTGGAGTACTGTGTACAGTTCTGGGCCCCCGGTACAAGAGAGACGTGGACATACTGGAGAGAGTTCAATGAAGGGCTACCAAGATGATCAAGGAACTGGAGCCTTTCACTTATGAGGACAAGCTGAGAGAGCTGGGACTGTTCACCCTGGAGAAGAGAAGGCTCAGGGAGGATTTTATCAATGTGTATAAATACATGAAAGGAGGGTGCAAAGAAAGCTTCAGGTTTCATGAATTTTATCAATTCTATAACCTTTGCATGTTTCTAACACAGGACAGAAGCTATACATGAAAGCTTTCAACACGTTATTAGTAAAGGACATGGATGCAGAACAAGGTAATTTCCTCTGATCTGCTGCAAATGTTTATGCTTCTACCTCCAGTTGTTACAAGGTTTTCTGTATCACACTATTGAAAAATAAAGAGTGGTATGACTCAAATTTGCTATAGGCAAATCATATCATTTAAAGCTTGATTAATCTTGCCTAGGATATCATGGAAACAATAACAAACCTATAAATGGCAATTGTGTGATCTTGACAAAATGTTAACCCAGAGAATGTGCTGAAATCTTTAACTCAGAAGACAGCATTCAGGCAGAAGCCTTGAGAAAGATAAATTAATGAATCTTAATTCTGATTCAATCCCATTATTTGTCTCTACTTGCACAAGGTGGAGGAGACATTTGAGCACTACAAGAGATTCTATACTCTTTCTTGTATTTCTTTTGTGGAGGTATGATAGCCGAATTGTATAGGAAGCTTCAGCAGTGAGCTCAGAATATTCTTGCAGTGGATGAGGCCTGGATGGGAAGAACAAAAGGTCCTTCTAGAGGTCAGCCTTAGCCTGCATTATATTAAGGGTATGACTTAAACATGGGGTTCTTAATAATGTTCCTTGGTAGAAGCGTTCAAGGCCAGGCTGGATGGGGCTTTGAGCAACCTGATCTAGTGGAAAGTGTCCATGCCCATGGCAAGGAGGGTAGAACTAGATGGTCTTTAAGGTCCTTTCCAACCCAAACCATTCTGTGATTCTGTGATTCTATGAAGTTCAGCATGTCTTCCTTTCAAGACCATTACAACTTGGCCTCTAAACGACCCATTAAAAGAAAACACTCAATCTGATGATTCAGATGTACTTTTTAACTTTGTCTAACCTATGATGCTGTTGCTTTAAAGAGACCTAAATGATGAAGTGGTGCTAAACTGATCAGTTGCAACTTCTTACACTGTGATCTAGCTTCTTTTGTTCTCTGGTTTTCTAAATTACTTCTCTGTGGCTACTGCAAAGGATGAGCTGTATGAGTGTTATTAAGTAGGGTAGAAAACAGAGAGAGAGTGGAAAAGAACAAATCTCCTTAGAGAGAGCATCCTTCCAAACTTAAGAGGACTATAACTGGTATAAATGAAAAAAAAGTTTAAATCACAGGAGCCTTTCTTCAGATTTAAACTAGAATCCTTAAATAAAACAAGCCTATCCCATTTACGCAGCCAAGTATGCCTAAAACTATGCCCCTGACAAAGTTCATTCTTTGAGACAGAGATCACATCTGTAAAAAAAATAATGTTTTCACAGATTAGGTCTATATTTTGAGGCAGCACTTCTTTAATGAAGTTCATGTTTTATCATATAGCTCCCAGACTTCCATTCTACGTTTTTCTGGGGTTTTTTTTTTGCACACATGCAGCCTTGGATTCCACATTTTAATCCAATATTGCACACAAAGATACAATTTCTAGTACTTCATTCCTGCATTCAGTTTCCAAAACATAGCCTGAAGAAAAACTCTGGAAAGTTAAAACAAGGCAGAAGTTTTAAAAGTTGTCCTTTTCCCTTTTAAATGTTGTGTTTCAAGTTCTCTATAAATACTTCTATTTCATAACTGAAGTTATTTTTGCCTTAGACATCTAAGGTTTTTCATTGATTACACTATCTCATTTAATAATAACATTAATTAAAAGAAAAAATTGAGCAAATACTATTATATTCTAGCAGGAAATATGGCAATAATAGTTGTTTATCTTCATGGGCCATATATAATAAGCCAAAATGAATATTCAATAAAGGTTCAGTGAATTATATAATGATGTAGAATTGTGAAAATAAATTCAAATACTTTTATAAACAGGCACTTACAAACCTGTATGGAGAAACCTTTTCCAACAAGAGGTCAAAACTTGTCTTCATCCATATTTGCAGTCTGCCGTATTCCAAAGCTGAGTAGGTCTGCCCAGTCACCACATAGTTTATACTTTACATTAGTTGCAACGCTGACATTAATTGTAACAGTTATAATGAAACTACATTATCATATACTCTCTGTATATGGCTGTAATGCAGCTCTCTTCCTTTTCCAACCATGCTGAGTTTTCTGAAAGCAGTAGTGTCTCTAAAACCAATAACAAAATCTCTTTTTATCAGAAATTGATTCAGTATCACAAAACCACAAAATCACAGGATGTTTGTGGTTGGAAGGAAACTGTGGAAGTCATCTGGTCCAACCCCCCTGCTCAGGTAGGGACACCTAGAGCAGGTTACCCAGGACCATGTCCAAGTGGCTTTTGAATGTCTCCAGGAACAGAGAATCCACAGCCTCTCTGGACAACCCGTGCCAGTGCTTGGTCACCTATGCAGTAAAGACATGCTTCCTGATGTTCGGGAGGAACCTCCTGTGTTTCAGTTTGTGCCCATTGCCTCTTATTCTGTGCCACTGGGCACCACTGAAAAGAGCCTGGCTCCATCTTCTTTGCACCCTTCCTTCAGATATTTTGATAAGATCCTCCCTGTGCCTTTTCTTCTCCAGGTTGAACAGTCCCAGCTCTCTGCCTTTACTCATAGGAAAGACGCTCCAGTACCTTGCTGATCTTTGTGGTCCTTCCTTGGATTCTCTCCAGTATGTCCATGTCTCTCTTGTACTGGGGAGCCCAGAACTGGACTCAGCACTCCAGGTGTGGCTTCATCCCTTGTCAGTGCTGAGTAGAGGAGAAACATCACCTCCCTTGACCTGCTGGCAATACTTTGCCTAATGCAGTCTTACCATCAGGCCTCTTTGCAGCAAGGGCCTATTGCTGGCTTATGCTTAACTTTGTGTCCACCATGACCCCCAGGATGTTCTCTGAAAAGCTGCTTTCCAGCTGGGTGGTTCCCAGCACATATTGGTGCTTGGGCTTTTTCCTCCTCAATAAGACTTTGCAATTTTCCTTGCTGAAATTCATGATGTTCCTGTCAGCCCATTTCTTCAGCCTCTCGAGGTTCCTCTGGATGGTGGCATGATGCTCTGATGTATCTGTCACTCCTCCCAGTTTAGTGTCATATGCAAACTTGCTAAGGGTACAGTTTACCCCATTATCCAGATCATTAATGAAGAAGTTAAACAGGACTGGGCCCATTATTGACTTCTGGGGTACACCACTAGTTACTGACCCCCAACTAGACTTTATGCCACTGATCACCACCCTCTGGGCCTGGCCATTCAGACAGTTTTCAATCCACAAGTCTGAGTGCTTCAGCACATGTTTAAGTTGCCTTGTTAAACAATTTTTTTTTGAGTTAGGTAAGTACATAGTCTTAGTAAGATAATTTGACAAACTTCTTCCATGAGAGCTAAGCTTGGTCAAATTAATTCTCATTAGATATAACAGAATAGATTATTTACAAAGTCACTATAGTTTAGCTATATATCTGAGCCCTTAATAAAACAGACTTATGACCTTTTTATGATGAAATTTGCTTTCAAATGTTATTTTCCAGAACATTTTATCTTCAGCAAAGAATACAGTAGACACCAGTCCCCTGTGGTATGGCACTAGAGCACACCAGATGGAGAAGGAAAGGCAGCATTAGAGAGTTCTTATCGCTTGCCTTTGGTCCCTGAAATACGAGTTACAGTGCAGGATTTCCCTGTTACCTTCTTTGATGGCTCTGGTTTAATGAATCCCTGTTTCATTCTGAATATATTTAAATAAAAATTCAGAGGTGATTTTTCATATGGTATGACCCCAAATTAAGCCAATGATGTAAGATGGGGAAAAAGAAAAGAGTTTAGCAAGAGACTAGTCATGTGGCAGTACAGGGTTGCCCTACTATTTCTACCTGTAATCCAAAATAGCAGAGGTAATTGTATGGAATATTTTGGGAGCATAGATAACCAAACTGCAGACAAAGAAATCTTGAGGTGTTAAATAATGTATGGTTCTCATTGTCTTTTTTCTCCCATTAAAAAGTCTAAAGACAAATAAAAGAGTTTATTTAAATAAAAGGCAGCTAAAACCCATTATTCCCAAAGAAAATTAGAACACATGATGTGAGGGTTTTGGAGAAAACAGTCTAGATATATTCTTGCATTTTGAATTGCCAAGGGGCTTCTGCCATACTTTTTCATACTAAATAAAGAAAAATTCCTGTTAGCCTTATGGAGTCCTGATCCCTGTAACACATTCAACAGATGTCTTCTGTTAGGAAGAAAATGCCAGTAGGGTGTAAGTCCTGTCTAGTCAGACTTCTTTAAACATGAACATATAACGGATGCAGATATTTGACACGATTCTCTCTCTTTTTTATGGTGAAACTTCAGTGAGAATTTACACATGAAATTGGGAAACAAACCTGAAAAAAAAAACAAAAAACAGTTCTTTCAAAAGACATCAGATATTGAAGGAAGTAAATACATCAGTTAGTAAGTTTCCCTTCGTGGCAGGCAACTTGATTAAATACATTAATTTAGTAGAGTCTGAAAATAAAAGTTTCAGTCGGTTATCTACATTTAGATAAACAAAAGCATTTTTTTTTACTGTCATACTTAGGTTATGTCCAATAACGTTACATGTTGCAACGAACTTTTAGTCCCCTGAAACTTAAACTCAGATCTAGTCTCTCAGCAGTAGCTGGGGATGCTGGGCACCTCAGAATAGGACCCAAAACAAATAATACAGAAGATACCAGCTCAGATCAGCTATTAGAAAACTGTGAGGACAAAAACATGTCTTTGAATATCTCCATTGCCTAAATTTCCATGCTGTCAAAGAGCTAAGGGGGATTTCACGTCTTCTTTGAGAGAAATACTAAGAATGCAATCATTCCATCTTTTCCTGATTAGTGTACACATGTGCATACACACTGAAACACCCCCTGTGAAGTGTGAGTAGACCTCACTTTGCTCTTCAGCCTGAAAGGGATTCACATACGCACACAGACACACATACACGCACCTTAGACTGACTCAGGTCGTTCACTAGGAGTTGTTCTCTCTGGGACAGTGACACAGCTTCTGAAGAGATGCAAAATTCCTGGTCAGCACTGCCCAAAGCGGCCTGTGAAATAATATTCTCACGGAAATGTATTCTCATGGAGTGCATGATCACTCCCTGGGCTGTGTATGGCATACAGTTCAGGTTCTGTGATATCTGGATGGAGGCTGTAGCTATGTGCTGCTATACAGAGGGGAAGAAGGATTCAGCTGGGCTTGGTTGAGCTTGGCACAAAACTGTACACATTTGCAAAGGCTCTGTGTATACAGGGGACCTTGTAATGGCTCGGCACCAACCCCGGCCACATGTTGGACAGAAGTAAAAGATTTGTGATCAGAGCTCTCCACACTTTGTCTATATGGACTAAGCATGTAGCAAATGGGCAAAGTTTAGGAAAAGGGATGCTGCTTGTTACTTTAGCATTTAGGGAATTAAATTCTGCCTCCCTAAATGAAGAAATACAATATGGAGAAAGCTTGTATGTAAAAGCAGATTTGTTGCCACGCTACTGACTACAAAACTGAGGTCAACTGTCAATTAAAATACAAAACAGTTGGTAGAGTCAGTGTGGGGAGCGATATTGGCTATATAGAGGTAAGGCAGTTGGTAGAAATATTATAGTTATTTTACAAGGGAAGACTATGATAATAGTTGTTGCTGTTCTTAATAGAGGGCTTTTTACATTTAGACTGCATTAGTGTTAATAACTTCATCTCATTTGAATACAGTTGAAAAAGGACAAGATTTATTGAAATAAATGTGGGATAAATATTCAAAAGATGCATTTCTATGCTTTAGTTTTGAAAGAACTCTCAAGTCTAAAGGTTTTTGAAGGCTGAAATTTTATAATTGGCTTTGAAAGGAAAAGGTTTATTTATTAAGCTTAACAGGGTCATATGTTTTACTAAATGCTCTCAAAAACAGAGGCTGTTTGTACATAAGTAACAGTTGAAAAGACCTCAACTATAACTGAACCTCGTCATGCTCAGAGGCAAAAAGACATAAAGAAGCACTCATTGTGTCTTAGGAGGGCTAAGGTAAACGTAAGAACTGTACCCAGATCTTCCTGGGTCATATAAAAACGGGGACAGATCTTCCCCGTTGTATAAAAACTTGATTCTACTTAAAGATTTGGGGAGATCTAACAAAAAGGAATAATTTACTTTCAGGAAATAATTTACTTTCAGGTACATAGAAAGAAATACAGAAAAAGCGCCTTATTTTGGTTTCAAATTCATACTCAAAAATTGGAAAATATCTAAATTAAGGTTTCCTGTGTTATCTCAGTTTAACTTCTTTATGTTTATTAAATGATCATCTTGTTTTTCCTAAGTTTATTCAGTTGTGAGTGGAGCATGCAATGATACATTCAATTATTATTAAGTACAAAATCAATGCATATTTGTAGTAACTTTGTTTTACTTCTTTATTGATGATGAAATTGTGGGTAGAATATCAATCTTGGGATGATTTTCTCATCAGCATCTGTTAATATTCTTCATCCATTTATAGCATTGAGTTCATATATGAAATAGATCATTCTTACAGCTACGCTCTGTTGTTTGGATTGTTGTTGTAAGCATGGTAGAGAAGCACTATAACTAAAATAATAGTAAACCAAAAAAAAAAGGAGAAAAAACCTATATGCTAATAAAGTATTTTAATTGTTCATAAGGTCTACAAGTAACTTTATTTAGTAGTCAGCTCAACACACCAGTAAGTCATCATTTTAAGCGTAAGATGCATTGGTAACACAAATTAGCATCTCAGAATCTAAAGCTGTAGCTCTCAATTACTCAAAAATCAATTTTTTTTTTTCTGAACAGTCAGATAATAAATCCAAAACTTTTTTTAATTACAGAGTGTGGGGAAATGAGGGAAGTATTTTAAAACTTGGTATTTTATCATAGCACAAAATATATATCTGTATATACTTTACCATAGCAAGGTGAAAGATAACACTTTATGTTCACATTTTATCAAGTAACAATTTAGACTAAGTTTAAAAGAAAAAAAAAGGAAAGAAACAACTTGATTTTGCCCATAAATTCTGAGATTTATGTAATATCGTATTATGACAAAGCAAAAGAACGTTAAGTATTTTTTAGTAAGCATAGGCTCTGGGTTACAAAGTCTCCTGGGTATGTTATGTCATTTAAGAACTCACTCATGAATAGAAAACACAAGGAAGCATCTGTGAAAAGACAGAAACATAACTCTGATATGGAAAACAACATAATATGATTTGAATTAAGTTTGGCAACTGAGTACTGAATTTTTATTCTGAAGGTGGATAGCAGCCCTGTTTATATGGTGAATTGGGCATGCAAAGTCTATTGTTTAATGCAGTTGAGAAGTTTTGACAAAGTTGCTTTTGGACCATGGAATATTTTACGACAATCCTCATATTATTACGAAAAACAGATTCATGTATTTTGTAATAAAGATATGTATATATTACAAGGATTTACATATAAAATAACCCCTGCTTCATACAGCTTTTTCTTAAATAGACAAGGAGTGGGAGGGAACATCATGATGAACTTTAGAAGTAGATTTACCTCAGGTTACATGTCAAGCAAGCCGTACAGCCGAGAAACAGAAACCTAGTCCAGAGCTGTATTCCTTGCAGTAGTAGTGGCAAAAATCAAACACTGGTACCAGTTTTGGCACCAGCAGAGATTTATGCTGGCATGAGTAGTACTAACATAAAATGCGCTTAAAAGAAACTTCTCATTAGATATGAAAAAGCTTTACTAGCACATATTTTGGACTCCTAGAGAGAAGAATCTGAAGTTAGTTCATTTGCATTTGCATGGCCTGTAGAGTTGGTATAACGGCAGAATCTAACAATAATTCTAGCTAGTTCCTTATCTTTTCATAGAATCAGAGAGTCATAGAATGGCTTGGGTTCGTAGGGACCTTAAAGACCACATAGTTCCAACCCCCTTGCCATGGGCAGGGATGCCACCCACTAGACCAGGTCGCTCAAAGCCCCGTCCAACCTGGTCTTGAACACTTCCAGGGATGGGTCATCCACAACTTCTCTGGGCAACCTGTTCCAGTGCCTCACCACCCTCTGAGTGAAGAATTTCTTCCTTGCATCTAATCTAAATCTACCCTCTTTCAGTTTAAAACCAACACCTCTTGTCCTATCACTACATGCCCTTGTAAAAAGTCTCTCCTCATCTACCCTGTAGGCCCCTTTTAGGTGCTGGAAGGCCACTATAAGGTCTTCCCAGAGCATCTTCCAAGCTGAACAACCTGTCTTCATAGGAGAGGTGCTCCAGCCCCCAGCCATCCTCGTGGCCCTCCTCTGGACCCCCTCTAACAGGTCCATGTCTTTCTTATGTTGGGGGCCCCAGAGCTGAATGCAGTATTTGAGACATTTACTGAAATTTAGGTTTATAATTATAGTTGGACTGAAGAGCTAAGTTTATTTTTGGATTCTGAATGCACTTAGGTACATAAAAACTGAGCATGAGAAAATGCCATTACAAGAGTTAGGGAAGGGAATTCAGCCTACTGGTAAGGCTAAGGCTGGGTTAGAAATAGATTTAGTGTCTGAGACAGGGAGGACTGAAGACCCAGGTTAAATTCTGCATCCTTTAATGTCTAGGAAGATAATACGGTTACTTACAAGTGTCAGGAAAAATGGCTTCTGCTCAGTTTGAAGGTATATATGAGCTGCTAATTTAAGTAAAGGTGTAAGATTATCTGGACCTGGAGAGATGAAGGAGCACAGTGTTAAGGATAGCACTTGAAAAGCACAGTGGGCTGTGAAAGACCTGGAGCTGGTTTAGGTTAGTTTTCTTAGACACTACAGGATTCTGAGTATAGTTATCAATAAGAATAAAGTTTGGTCCTGAGAATAAAAACTCAGAATTATCCAGTAGTCGAATGGCTTACCAGCAATGCTACCTACAGCAAGTATGGATTAGATTATACTTAAAGAAAGCCTTCGGTTTAACTTGGAGAATACGGAGAAGTGATGAACAAAATTTATTCCAGGTTCCTGTAGACCTGCACTCTAGAATGACAGATGGAATCAGAGGCTTGAAGTGGGTAAAATACATGGTATGGTCCATAACTGTAGAGTACAAATAAGATTTCTGGTTTGGGTGGCAGTTTAACTTTGGAAAACAGGAACTGAATTTTTCACTTCATTATATGTGATTTGCAGGCCTGACATGATGTGATTAGCTCAGTCAAACAGGTCAGAGTGAATAAAGAGATGCACCTGGCCAACAAGTCTATTGTTAAAGTTTGGTTAATATTTCATTTCAGTTTGAAGATCAAGATCAGGAGCTACTGGAGATGTGGGCTACTTGTAACCCATAAGACTCACAGAGTCAGAGACAGAAAGTGTTAAACAGTTAAGACTATTTCTGAAAGCTGTAAAAAAAGGTAGAAAACAAGATCTGGAAATTGTAGAAATAAATCTCTTATAGCTGCCCTCCTGTCTTAAAAAACAAACAAACAAACAAACAAACAAACAAAACTAATTGTAATATATAACCTACTTTTAAGAGCAATCAATGCCCACATCAATATTAGACATTAGGCTTTTCAAAACTATCCTTCATCTTGTCTCAGAAGGTCCTGAACTATACTGTGATCAGTTTAGTTCTAGAGGTCCTGCTTTACAGCGCCTAATCTATAACACGTGCATAAATGTAGCTTTAAGTAAGGATCTACAACCTAAATCTGCCCCAAACCTACTGAAAATCCACTCACCATTATTGTTAAACTTTCATCACAGTTGTGTGATATTTGTATTTCCACTTTCAGTTTAAACATAGATTTTTGGCATTTCCTGTACCAACCTCTAACCAAGATGCCAGCCCTTACTCTAGTGTTAACCACAATTTTCCTCTAAATGCCAGTCTTTGTTTTAGTCCACACAGGATGCAGCAATTAACTTCTGTCAGTCACTTCTGAACTGTCATTACACTGTCCATCCTAGATTTATGTGAAGCATTTTCAAATAAAATATAAAACTATTTACCCAGGCAAACCGTGAGAACACCCTAATCTGTAGGTATTAGGAAATACAAAATTCTTAAAACTCTTCAGCACCTCTTGTATAGAACCCGCATTTAATTGATCAGTTTCCTTGCCTCATTTCTAATCTTTCCCTCAGCTATGCTTTAAGGGCCCATACTCCTTAACAGATCCTCTTGGTCCTGTGTGCTCTGCTTAGTCTAGCAATAAACCCAATTTCTTCATCTGCTTCTCTCACCTTAAACTTATTTCTATTCCTAACTCTCATTAGAACAGTAAATCCTCCAAGGCAACCATCATACCTAAAGACTCAAAAGAAGTGATTTTTTTCTAACATTCAACCTCATTCTGCCTCTGCAAAAAAATGTTAAAAGACTTCAGTCCCTGCTGTTCTTCATACTGGTCCATACCATAAAATTAGCCCAGACTTCACCCTTTCCATAGAACTGTGACCCTGTTCCTTGCAGAACTAAACTTAACTTCTTATTCAGACGAAAATCAGCAACAATTTTAGTCCTACAGACCTTGCAGGAAAGATAAAACCAACTCTGTAGTCTCTGTTATCACAATTCTGATTCTTTTTTTTTCTAACCTAGTAACAGTAGTCTCATCCATAGGAAGAAGTCTCTAATGAGTATCATCCAGGAGATAGTTCTGTGGCTATTCCAGCATGCCAGTGTGTAGTTAAGACAAAGGAACAGTTTGGGGTTAAGCCAAAATTAAAACTTGCTGCATTATATTGTCAAGGTATGCTACTTGGCAAACTGGGATTTGGGCTGGACCTAGCAAGGTCTAGTACCTTACAGTCAAATTCCTGTGTTATTGCTGGGTGATAATAAGCCCAAAGGTAAGATCTGGTTTGCTGTTAGTAATACTATTGGGTAGATAAGGTGATGAAAATTTGGGATAATAGTTATATTTTGGATTGTGTTCTTACCTCCATCCATCTACCCCCCCACCTCCCACCCCCAGTTTTGAGGTTAAGTATAAGAATGGGAGTGATTTTTTTATTAAGGTTATTGCTGGACATGCAGAAATTGGATGAAAGCTGGGTCTGGAATGCCTGTACCCTTTTTCTCCTTAAACTGAACATGAAATCAAAATGACAAAAGCTACTTTTAGCCAGAAACAAAAATAAATAAAGTGTTTGTCCTGATGGTTTCAATCCTCACCTTAGCTCTGCATGGCTTGCAGGATGCCTGCAAAATCAAGTTCTTCAGTGTCTATTCTGCCACCATTAACTGCATCACTGTTCCTAATCTTTGCTCTCTATTTGCATCTATTAGTCATAACTGTCACAGAACAAACCATGACTCCCCTACTCCTGTTGGCACCAGCTTTTATTCCAGTACTGTGAGTCTTTATTCCAATACTGTATTATCAGCTACCTGGTCTCACTTTATAATGCTGTGAAACTGGTGGGCACTAATATCTAACCTAAGGATTTGGGGAGGAATGAAATATCCTGGCCATAAATAAGTGCCTAGGCTTTTGAAAAAGGTGTGAGGTGCCAGTGTAAGACACAGTAACTTACCTTTTCCTGAGTTCTACAAGGCCAGCAAAAGCAAAACTTGAACTGACAGAGGTGGGTATGTTCAATTTAGTTATTTCCAGTATATAATTCCCATCTATTGAATTCTCAGGATCTATCGATCTATTGAAAATGGTAAGTTTACTGTTTTAAAAAAAGGCTCCACTTACCAGCATAATAGACATAAATTCAATATGAGATGGGTGCTAGATTTGATACAGGTAAGTGATTTACATCTGCTTCTCTAGCCGCTGCAGGTGCTCTTTGGTGTGGTACACATGGGTTTGGGCTGAATGTGAGGGTTTGACATAGGCAGTTTGAAAAGCTAGCTTTATTTGTAGATCTTACAAGGTCCACTGAATAGGAAATGTGTTGGGAAGAAATAGTGAGATAAAGTTAGTTTTGTGCTGAATATTGGTTGTCTGCTCATGCTTATCAGTATGATTAAAATAATAGTGGATAACAGCAAGGACTTGAGAACAGTTAACTGTTACATTCTTAAAACAATGCAACAGAGTGAATTATGTTTCTGCTACAAGTCCCTGTTAAAAAGTTTAACATTTGCTTTCTACGCAGTACAAATTATAAAACCTAAATCTACTCCTGGATGCTAGATAGAACAAAGACCTAGGCCAAGGTCTTTACAGAGGTAGGCTACTGTGTTATGAATGAAGAAGAACCAGGGCTGGATTCAGGCTCAGGTTGTAAATCAAGAGTGAAGAGCTGAATATTAAGTATGTTTCTGGACCATAGCAATTTCTCAGAGTTTTCACAAACCCCCTTAACAAATTGTTTACAAAGCAATACCATGGAGGGAGGAGGGATGGTGTAGGATTAACATACCTATGGACAAGTAATGTGTCCTTTGCGTTGTCTTAGTATGTCAATAAAGGTTTTCGTTTGACAGATGGCTGCTCCTGGGACTTGGTAGAGCATTCTTGCAAGAAATTATCAAGGAGCAGCAAAACTGGGCTGCTCCGCAGGAGAAGGCAAGCTCAGAGGAAGGCAGATGGAGCCTTAACTGAAGAGACAGACAGTCCCAAAGTACACAAGAGCAGAAAAAGTCCACTGACAGTAACTAGAATCAACCAATAGTCCAGTGATCACCGGACAAGTTCATAGTGACAAGGCAGGTCTGAGGTCAAGTCAGCATGAAGTATACAGCCAAGCACACAGCCAGACACAGGCAAACCTATGCTCAGGCAAGGACCAGGGACAAGGACCTGAACTGAAATTCAGCTCCTGAGCCAGCTGAGGCCTCCAGCATAGCTTCTCACAGCGCTCTCACACAACTCTCTTCACAGCAGCGATCCCAGGTTATGTGGCTGCACTGTGTCAGAGCCAGCCTTCACCACAGGTGGTCAAACACCCCCGAGACAGAAGACTGCATGGGCTGTTGGTGCACTCAGGGCCCTGACAGCAAGGTGGGAAACACATACCGATGTTTTCACAAGAAACTGCTACCACAAGAACTGATCAAATGTACAGTAACAGGAAAGAGGCACCTAAGAAAGCAGATCAGCCTCTCAGTTCATTTCCCATGGGAGTTAGTTACCCTCGCAATATTTTTCCCCATTAACGTTGCTGTAGCCCATGCAAGAGATAAACGCCAGGTCAGCCTTCTGATACTTCAGTAGAGATAAGGACATTATAATGCTTCAACACCCACAAAAGATAACTGTGGCATCAGATGTACCACAGTCAATACAGAGCCAGACCTCTATCACACTTTGTAACTAATGTCGTTGAGCTATCCTATGGACTATGTAACTCATCAATGTTGTTAACACCCATCTTCTGCTATTCTTTTACTGTATGCTGCAGGCTTTCTCTGTTCAGAAGCTGTGCAATCACCTGTATAGAAGTGCCCAAATAAATGCATGTCCTTAATACCAAAACAAACATGTCCAAAAGTGTTCCAAGCAGCTGCATATCTTCCCCTAATATCCTGACAACAGTATCTGTACATCTGTTATGTGTCTGAGTCCTGAAAATCAGGAGCCAGTTGAAAGCATGAGGGACTTGCTAAATGTAATAGATCCAGTCCCTGTATATTATAGCCATCCTTTGCAACATGCCATAGAATCCTGCAAAGATCAACAACTTCACTAATAATTTGCTATCTCTTAATGAAGTAAAATACAGTATTGGTTCAGGGATGTTCTAATAGCTCCCAGGAATGCTTTTCAAACAGGTTCTCCTTAGAAAAGTAACAAGTAATATCCATCCTTCAGTTTTACTGAATACTAGACCATATTTTGACTTGTGATCTTCCCTTCCTGCCGGAATTCCTAAAGCAGGTCTGGGATTTCCTACACTATCTTCCACAAATTGGATGGGTTGACAACCCAAGGGTCTCTGCATCTTGGTAAGCCACGTGAAAATTCTAGCAACACTTCTAGGTCATCGTCAGGCTGATTTTGTTGGGAGTCAATCATTCCCCTAGAGTTTCAAAATCACTGTACTTGCCCAACGTGTTAATTCTCTTTTTATCATGGTCTATTGAACAGAGCAACAGCTTTTAGTCTTTTCAGTTAGTTCTGAAGCCTCTTGCTTTCAGTGTTGCTCCTGTACCTGCAGCTCTTACTGTGCCATTAAGTTCTTGCAATTGTTCACAAGCATTTCTTGAAGCTTCCAGTAGGACTGCTGCTGCTGACTTTTTAGTGGTGGCTATAAGTACATTTGCTCCCAACTGTTGCTGGTGGTGTGCTGCTAACCCCATGTTTCTTTCTAAGGAACTCTGAATCTGTCTTTTCTACTGGTATCACCCTTGCGGCACACATTCTCCATCACAGGTGAACTGCCTTTGCCTACAGCCATTGCAGGACTGCTGGCATCACTCCACTAGACAACTCTTGATCACAATTTCAAAACAAACCTAATATAGCAATTCTACCCAGGAACAACAACTACAAAACCCTTCTTCTTCAGATAAACAAGAATTTTTTTTTTTTTTTTTTGCAGTTATTATGGAAGAATCATGACACACACAATGGCAGCCCCACATTTTCAAAATCCACAAATACTTGAAAAATTGGTATGCAAGCTCTCATGCTCCTTCTAGTCTGGACCTTAATTCACTGAGGTAGGAATTAACCTCCTGGGCTTATTGCAAGCATGTATCATTTTATTACAGAACAAAAACAGTCGATGTGCTAGATTCAAAAAACGCACATGAACCCTATTTGAAGGAGCTAACAAAATTAGTTCTTGTGAGTCATCACTGCATTGCTGGTAAAGCGAAAGTATTCAGAACAGGAAGAATAGATGTATTAGTTTTAAACTTGAACTCTGTAAAGCTCACATGGCTAGGAGAAAACCAGGAACCAGCAGGAATATAAGGAGTTTTTATTGCTATCAAGTATTGATAGGTGGTTTATAAGGGTAACACAGCTGAAGAGCATAGCATACTCATCCACAGGACTATAATGAAGGTCAGAGATCATAACAGTCATGGGTCTTTGGCCTACAGTAGAACTAATTCTATTTCCAATTATGTTTTCTCTACAGAAACTGCTGAAAAGGGTTTTCTGAATTTTTTTTTTTATTATTTTTTTAGATTTTGTAAGATCTTCAGGAATAGCTGGAGGCCTGGAGCCATCAAGTTGATGTTGATTTCTGAAGCAGGTACGATCACCACATCATATAAGAAATACAGTTGGTTTTCAGTGACTCAGAATGGATTATAGTGTATGTGACAGGAACTATTAAGCAAATAGTTTGGTCTAGAGGTGGGCTAGGGTTCAGGACATGCAAAGAACTGGGAAAGATGCTGTATAATTCAAGGAAGAGTCCTTGGAAAGACAAATAATAGAATATCAGTCAGTACAGAAAGAGCAGCTACTGAGGGTAGAGACATTACCAGCCTCAGACAAGGCAATAGGGGGGGAAAAAAAAAAAAAAAAAAAGTGAAAAGAACAAAAAAAATCTGTGAATTCTTTTAAGTGGTGAACACTTTGAACTTAAAGGACCTGAATCTCCATGGATCTCTGATGTATCTCTTCTTCAGTTACCAGGGGGTCTCCCAAGACCTCTGGCCCACAGATCATGAACACATCTTCCTAACGGAGACTACATATTACTGCCTGTACTTTTGCAGCAAATACAGGCTGGAGGACAAATTACATAACTTCCATTGCCAACCACTCAGGTGTCCTCTATTCACATCAATCACTTTGGCAGATCTATTGTTTTGTAGGCTTGTAACTAAGATTTAGGTGAGAGGTGGGATTAGGATTACATTTAGGGCAGCACTAGTGAGAAGCTAAACCCAAAGATCCAGGAAGTGGGCTGGTGCTGGTAGGAGCAAAATGTTTATGACTTGCAGGTTCCCGTGCTATCACTAAAATGAGGATTGTGTTACAGCTTGGTTGCACAGGGATTCCAGGTTATATCAGGGTCCCCCGTGACTTGCAGTGTTAAAATGACGACTGGGCAACTGATTTATGGAAAACTATAGGGAAAAGATGGTTCACTGACTTTTATAAAATCTAACACTGGGCACGATATTATGATAAAGGTCATCTTATAAGTGATGAATTGACTACAGTCTGCAGTTGATATCAATCAAACTGGTTAAACTGGGTAAGTGTTAGGTAAGACTACGGTTATGAAAAATAGAGACAGGAGATGTTAATTAATTGCTGTGTTTTATGGTATCATCAGAGCTAGGAGAAAAGTTACAGCCAGTGAAGCAGTTTGCAGTTGATTTTGAGGTAACTGAAGGCAAGCGGGCTTTATATAGGCTTAAAATGCAGCACCAAACTACTGTCACAAATGCAAAATTTGATTTGGACTGCAGATCTGGACTGCAATGTGTTTTAATCTTTTTGTTTTAAATTAACGTTGCTTAAGAGTGGCCATATCTGTTGAAATCAACATTCCAAGTAGATCAGCATGAAGACTATAACAAGAAGACTCATAGGAAGCAGTGAAGAGATGCATGCATTTAATGACACGTTTATCAGAAAAGATAACTCTCGGAATCTCCAAGAGTTCATTCACAAACTTGAGGACAGAGGCAACAGTTTTGTTTTTTGTTTTGTTTTGTTTTGTTTTGTTTTGTTGTTTTGTTATGTTTTGTTCTTTTAAATTTAATAGCCTTTTATTTTTTTCTTACATAAATTTTTCCAGTCACCTCGGAATACATTTAAACTGTCATCATTTGGAGGATCCTGCATCAGGGGGTTCTGCAGATAAACTACTGTGCTAAGAACCACTTCCTATCAACTGTTTGGAATCTACGATCCACAAATCTTGCATTGGAAGGCACAATTATTCTGTATTTACTACCCTTTCGATGGCACTCACGATTTCATAGACCTCTATCATGTATCCCTTTAGTCATACCATTTCCTTGTTGAAGAGTCCTATCTACCTAGCTGTTCCCTGCACAGAAGCTGTTTCAAGTATCTGGTCACCTCTGTCACACTTTTCTGAACCTTCTTCAGTTCTCATATTTTTTTTGCTGCAGACAGATCACCACCGTCCATAGAAAGGGAAGGAACGGTTTCCATTTTGTTCTCTGTTCTTTTTTTAAAATAGTTCTTAATATTATTTGATTTTGAGCACTGTGATGGCATTTTTACCAGAACTATCATGATTCCAAGATGTCATTCCATAAGAATGGCAATCAGCTCAGAGATCAATCTACTCTCTGTGTAAAAGTTAGATTCCTTTCCCCATAGAGTTTACTTAACATTGGATGTATCTATACTGCTTTTCATCTGCCATTATAGTGACCATTCATTTAGTCTCATAGTGCTCTTTTCTGATTTTTCATAGTCCTGATTAGCTCGGTATTAGTAAACACTGTCACATTTTCCAAGGAATGGCTCATTTATGAATGTGGTGGGAATTATCAATCATAGCGCAGATCCCTGAAGGGCTCTACTGATAACCTTCCTGCACTGACTCCTTATTAGAATCTCTGCTTTCTCCATTCTAGGCAATTATTTATCTATGTAAAGACTTTGGTCCTTATTCTGTGGATGCTTCATTTATGTAGAAGCATTTTGAGAGAGTCTGCTGACAGTATCAGCCAGATTTCCCTAACACATGTTGATTCCTCCAAAAAAGCACAACAAATTTGTAAGGCATGACCTGTCTTTACAAAACCTGTGTTAATAATATTGAAACAAAATGATAGGCAGCTAAAACCACCTATAAACTATAGGAAAGCTGATAGTGGAAAAAATCTGTGGCACAGATAAGAGTGAGGAATTCTAATGCACTGCGAAAGAAATGAATCACAGCAATGAAACAGGCCTTTTAACTAGACATGAATTGTTCAATTATTAATAGTGCAGAAAAGGAACATTTAGTCAATTAATACTTTTATTCTGTCTTTAGAAGGAAGCCGGATAAGATACATGGATCACATAGGAATAAAGGAAAGATTCTTACTTCACTAGTAACTGAGAAAGATATTAGACAACTTCATAAACAGATAAATATCTTACAGGCTCATAAGATGTTTCCAGTAACACTTAATTGTTTGCTGAGGAAATATCTGGCCTCCTGATTTTAATTTCATTTATTTATTACAGTGACAATGAAACTGTAGGAGACTGAAAACATCAATTTTTAGTTTTATTTTTGTCACTATTCAGGATAAGAAAATGCAGCGATATGGATGGTAATTGATTAGTCTGATTCCAGTCAGAGGTAAATTAATGGAATTAAAATAAAGAATTAAAAGATGAGATATTACTTAGTCACCACAGGTTTTCTAAAAAATAGGTTTTGTCAAACAAGATGAGATGGGGTTTTTTTCCAAACATGGTAGTATTTCATTAGAAGATCCCTCCTTTGTTAAAAATAAACTTCTGCAGAAATATTCTACTTTCTATCAACCTCTGATAAACTGCAAACACGGCTTCCTAGCAGATCGCACCGAACAGATCGCTTCAGCATCAGGCAACTGAGGGGACTTCAGAGACTTAACAGCCAATTTCAAGACCAAGTTTCTTGGCACAGTCAGGAGTTGCAGGACATCACAGAGCCAAGAACATAGCCTTGGGAAATCTAGTTAGACCCTAGCTTTGAAGACCCTGGAAGGCCTTTCAAGTCTTGATTCATTAGACATTCTATTCCACATGTTCCTTGTGCTAGTCATCATTCTGGGGAACTCCCAAGAGTGCTCCCACTTCTGAATTAGCAGGGAGCCTCATTTAATTTTGGAAAAATCATAGGACATCTGTGATTTCCTGATTTTTTTTTTTATATATATTCTTTCCACCATCAATATTTTTGAAGGTTTTTTGTTTGTTTATGAGAGTGTCTCCAAATCAAAAGAAAGATGTTTTGAAATGTTGAACTCTTCCAGACAATGCAAGTTCCAGGTTTCATCTAGCTCCTAATCACAATTACTTACTGTCAAAAGCCTTTTCCTTTAAGTACTGTTCTCTTGTTCCTCTAACAACCAGAAATTGACAAAGAAGAGGAGACAAATAGCTCCATCTGAAACACTGATTTTTTTTACTCCAAATCCTGTGTTTTCAAAAGGAATAATTGCAAAGGTCAAAGCTGCACTGGCCAAAGCCGACCCAAGGAACATTCCCATTCTATGACAACCCCTAACAGAAACATCTGACTGCAATTTCTGACTTAACTGAAACTTATCAAAGTTGTGTTTCCAGTAAATTTGCACTGCAAGACAGGTAAGAAGATGGGTGGAAATATATCTATGTTCAGTATCTGATGGCAGTGATAGAAGTCCATCTGCATTCCTTTCATTACAGAGCCAAATTCTTTGGTATATCAGGAAAAAACATTCTACAGAATTTGCATACAAGAGCAATATTCAATTGAATATTTTAATTGGAAATTAACATTTTAAGACAAAAGCCTTTCCCTTGTGGTATTTTTTTTTCCTCTAAATCATCATAAAAATGCATAAAGACTTCCCCAGATGACAGTGCCAACTGGAAAAGGTGAAAAAAATGCTTCTATTATCCAGGCTGAGATCCATGTAAAACCTAAATGAATAACATAAACAGTGAATCGTCAACAAGATTTTTATTTTTGATGATTGCAAATAGGTACTAGTTCAGCAATATAAGGCCTTTTCATAGTTATATGTGTTGTTTCTTTTTTTTTTCCATCTAGCTGAATTTCCAAAATAAAAACAAGAGTCAAGATGGTAGAAAAGACTTGTACAATGTGATTTTTGGAACAGCAAACTTTAACACCAACAATAAAAACAACACATGTAAATTGAAGATTTGCTCCACTTCATAATGAATGTCAAATTCAAGTCAATATTCAGTTTCAGAAGCATTTGGCGTTACTGTTCTGTGAGACAAACTTGTACAAAACTGACCTTTTAGGTTATGATACAATAAAAATGCAGAAAATGATTATAATAACAAGAATAAAAATTCAAATGTATAGAACATTTCCAGTGGTCCCAAAACAGTACTATTCTATTCACGTGTGAAAAATTCTCCATTAAAAAAGAGACTAGAAATTTTTGGAGGGAAATCAGATGAGGAAAGAGGCTGAAGAGAGCAATTGCAGTAGTAAAATATTCAGTAAATACAGTACAGCTTGTTGAAAATAATGTAATGTGAGGCAAAGTCATTTTCTGCCTTAGGAGAAAGACCATCTTGTCAAGGTTATACGATATTATTTTTTAAACTCTTCTTTTCCCTCAGGCTAAAACTAAAGACATTGGCAATTTTGGTCCATTGCCATACAAAATCTAAAAGATCTTGTTCATTCAGACAATGTACACAAGAGGGGAAAAAAAAAAAAAACTTTTAGATCCTTTTTACCCTGTTTTGCAACTAAGTTGATTTCACTGCAATTCTTCCTGATTTACATTGATTCTTTGCTGCCTCCAGTGGAGGCTGCGTACAGTTGCCTGACCAAAAATAATTCCATGTCTTTATGATGCTGCTTATGAGTTCCCAGATTCTGATGCTTGTTTTACTCTAGTTTAAGCCATAATGTAAAAAAGCCTCTGCAAGTCCTTCCAACTGGTTAGAGTCCTCAAAAGGCTGGCTGTTTTGCAGCTGACTGCATCCATCCTTGCAACATGGGCAGAACCCACGGCTGTGCCTACACCAGAAAACAAAGCTGAACGCTGCCAAGGAGGGTTCCTGGCACTGGAATCCAGCCATGTACACTGTTAAATTGCTGTAGCAGTCCCTGGCATATGGTTGTGACAACTCCCCATTGATTCCATGGTACTGTTGGGAAGTTAGGCAGTCCAGGAAGTAACAAGCAGTTTGCGTAAGGCTGTCCTCTCACAGGGAATAAGAAGGATGGACAGAATGGATATGGCCTATCCTGTGCCAGCTGGCTGAAGTAAGACAGTCTTCAGCACATTTACTCCTACAAATGTAGCCTGTGTATGCCAGGTCCTGGATTTCCTGCAGTTTGGCTGACTCAAGATGTCTTCTCTCCTCCAAAGGAGAGCAGTCTTCCACACAAGAAGAGACAATATTCAAGTGCAAGGGCTAGTGGACAATTTCAAGTGGACTTGAATCACTTCCAAGAAAGGCTAGGAGTCAAAATCTTAAATCTCTAGACTATACTTTGCTTTCTTGTGCTGCTGTTGAACAAACTTCATGCCTTTACCCTGGAAGGCAGCTTTTTTCATTATGAAGCTGGTTATGAAGAGGTGGCAGTGTACAGTTGGGACTGCAATGCTGGTTTCTGGAAGGACAGAACCACTGATTATTTCATAGGCCTATGGTCTTCCAAAGAGTATGCTTGCCTGCAAGCAGCCTCTAGACCATGATCTGGCTGATAGGCATGCTCTACATCTGCACTGTAGCTGTGCAGCAGATAAGTCACAGAGCCTGCTCAGTAAATGAGCAGTATATCTGCCTACTGATGATCCACAGAAGGAAAAAAGTACATAGTTTCAAGTTCTAGATGTTTGTGCTTAGTATTCAGATGCTGATAATGAGTCGTATGTGAGCTACCCTTATGTTGCCCAAGATGGCTTTTGTTTTTTCAGCATAAATCTTTTCAGAAATGGTGCAAACACACAGTGAGATAACATTCTCAAATTTAAGCTGTACTATCAAAATATGTTATAATTTATCAGCAATGGCTCTGCAAAACACGTGATTCACTTGTCTCTTTGAGTAAAGAACTGCTAGGAATGAAAGAGGCAGCTACTCTGCCTCCAAACTACTAAGTTCTTATGTACGCTGAAGCCATCCTCTTTCCTTTTGCACAGAGAGATCAGAGCAGGCTGGCAAATGTAATGCATTCTATCAGCTAATGAGACATCAGCCAGGGCTTTTACTCATACTCTTAATTTGATATGGGAAGGCAGCTTCTTGCAGCTGCAGCTACATAACTCTAAGTGAACAGATAGAAGCCAACAGTGAACACACATAAAGTAGGCTTACTGCTGCACAGCAGCTATAGAACTGCCTATGGCCTAAAAGACAGTTTCTTAAAGTGGGATTAACTTCCTGCCCTCCCTCAGCTGTTTAAAAGTTAGAGGTCTGGTGTACATTAGTGTCCCCCTGTAGTCGATGGTCAAGAGAGGTCTGACTCACTTCTGCGGAGCTTTTATCCTTACTCTGCAAAATAAAGTCTCTCTGAAAAACTACATACAGAATAATTCAGAGTGCTGGTCTCTGGACCTTGAGATTTCAGGGGATACTCTGAACACAGTGAAAGGTGGCTAAAAAAGGTGAGACTATTCTCACATGACTTAAATTTCCTCCTGAAGGTTCAGCGGGATTTCCACAGCAGCTCCGCATTGATGCAGCACTGCAAAACTGATTGAAGATAATTTTGCAACTGGCTCGATGACTGATGTGTTGGCCAATGCAGAGCCATCTTTAGCCTTGAATTTACACACAGAGAAAAGTTATAGACAGAAATATGGTTTGCAGTATTTTTTAGACTTTCTACCAAATATCAGGCTGGCCCTGTTTCTAATACCAATAACACATTCAGGAACTATATCAAAGTTCTTCAGTTTTGGTTGCAGTGATGATTAATGGGATTTTAATCTTGTTGGCATTTGCATCAGGTAGGAAGTTGGGGAAAGCCCTTAAAACGCTTAATTGGCTTTAATACCCCTAACATCTGTTGAAGTTTTTGTTTGTTATATATGTTCTCTGGCTGATTTCAGTGCTACAGGAATCCTTAATGTTTCATCTTTACTCTCCCCAGCAGCTGTCATTGAGCATTGCCTCTGAGAGTTGGAGGCTCAGAGAAATGACTGAGCCAGGATGATAAATATTATTTTACACTGATGGGCAATACATTATCTTGAAAACATATTACGCATTTTCATAACTTGGAGAAGAGATTTTGGAAAGTATCATCTGTTGGATGCAATGTATATATTTTTCTGTATAGATTCTAAAACTAGCTATCATACATGTAGATTCTGAAGTAATGCTTACCCACATACTATACTGACAGAAAAGTAGTACAGTGGCGCTGGCCAGAAAGAAAATCAGTTTGCCACCTGCCTGTGCAATTATTCCTTAATCATCAGGTAGGATAAAGTTTCCTCAATAAGGAATTATTAACTTTTATATCGGATAAGAAGCTTAAATTATAAGCAATATCTGTGACTATCAAATCATTTTTATAAAGGATATGGCCAATATTTTGGAAGCCCAGTTGCCATGTCAACCAGCTGATACCCACTCAATTAACTCAACAGAATTACCAGCCCCATCATATTCCATCATATTTATCTCTAGCAGGATAGACATTTAATCTGAAGATTAAATACTGCTTTTCGTTCATGTGAAGCGAAAAGTCTGTTTTAACCCAACAGTGTAAATTCAGTTTTTAAGATTACTCTAAGCAGTTGTGATGTTTAAGGAAAAAAAAAAAAAAAGAAACGCATTTCAAAATCTTATTTTGATGTTCTGAGGTCAATAAAGAGTAATGCAAGGAACATTTTTACAGTCTAGTCATATGAATGTCCATAGGAATTTTCTTCTAAGCATACACTGTATTGGTTATGAGCCTGATTTAGACAATCAGCTCTGCTCTGCAATCACTTCAGAAAATGTTGCACTTGCTTTTATTAAATATAGATAGGAACCCTTACGTCTGTTACAATCAGCCAAAACAAGAGCATGCCTGAAACCGTAAGGCTCTTAGCATGAAAATTTCACCAGTCCTAGATGACAGAACCAAAGGGTACACGTTTTCTTGTTTTCACGTACACCATGTAAGTAAAAAAAAAAAAAAAAGTCAAAATATCTTTCCCATAGCATCTTAGCATGCCACAATAGAGTAGAATTGGTAAAAACAGTGACTAATGTGTGTTATTTAACAAAGCTAAAATTCTGCTTGGCTTTTGCTCCAAATTCCAAATGTAGTGCCTGTGTTTCGTAACCCACCAAGGGAACGTGGGAACATTACATCTATCCATCAAATACAGCATGTGATCTCGTAATTTGTGTATGCTTACTTCACGAGGTCCTTATTCTGAGGATCACAATGTGTACTTTAAAGACAGGGCATTCAATAACATTGTAGATTGATCTATTCATAGATTTTGATTGCAGAGGAGATCACTAACTTTACATCCTGCAAAAATAAGCCAAAAAAATCACAGCAGGTGTTTTTAAATGAAATCTATCCCTCCAGAGCAAGCCAAAATACTGGCTGAATAGCATTGACTCTATGATCCGCTTTCGCAGGTTCAGGTTGCTTTTTGAGACTTGCATTTCATATCTCCCTCTCAACCTTCTTTCATGGAAAGCAAGCCGGTTTTTGTCCTTGCTGGGAAGGTGTGCTCATCTTTCATCTCCACCTGAAGGGATTAAAGCTTACATCTTGTAAATCCTGGAAGAGTGCTTTCCGCAGCAGCCTGGCTGCTTAGTGTTGACAAGAGTCATGCTTCCTGGCATCCAGGGAGGAAATCCAAGATCTTTAATGGCAAACAGTGCACCTACTCACTCCAGAAGCCTCAGGAGTCAGACCGAGTGCGGGTGGAAGTCTTGGGAACTATAGTTTTGGCAATATATATGCAGAATACATAACTGGCAGCATTTAAGTGGTTAGCATTTAGGTAGTCAGCTTAGATCGAGCCCTAAGAAAATGTACTTAACAAAACGTAACCTGGTGGAAAATTCAATTATCATTCCAAATCAATCAGTGTAAATTTCACTTAACTGCACTGAAGTCATGGGAGCTATTACACATATTTGTATAATTCAGTGTAAACAAATCAAAATAGACCCTTGCCTCAGTTTCTGTATGCATAAAAAGACAGCAGATTGTTTACTTATCTACTTCCTATCTCAGTTAATATTTCCATAGTACTTTGAGTCTATATAAATAAATTTAAAAAGGAGTATTCCTGAGAATTGGAATGAAATTGTCTATGACACTAATTTGTCCTTGGCATGCTTTTGGCCCACGCCAGACATCCACTTCTGAGACTCATGCTGAAGTTACCTCATCAAAGGGATTAATGCATAGTTGTTGATATGTCCAGACTTTTCAAGAGGAAGAAAACTACATACACCTTATTATTCATCAGCTCACAAGTCCTTCCATGGCAGCTGGTCTCCACACCAGACACGGCAGACATGTCTTGGTACATCTAAATTACTAGGAACGATGCAGTCTAAGTGTTGTGAGTTGAATGGTGCATAGCTGCCCGGTGCATACTTAAAATGCTGGCTACTCCTTACTTCCGAGACGGTGACCAAAAATCGCACAGAAAGTGTAGCTGTAAGCTAGGGAGACTCTTCCCAGGCGTTTAGTCGACTTTCCAAACCCGCCTTTCAGTCCTGCAGCTGTACCTGCCATTTCCCAAAGTGATTAACTGGGATGAAAGACTCCTTGAAATGCAGTCGTAGAACACCAGACTGCGTACTACCTGCCTAGCTTTCCATCTCGCCTACCTCCATTAGGTGACCCTAACACATAGCCAGAGTGTCAATATTTGGTATGACTAACTTGTAAATATAACCATACCAAGTTATGTCATGCCAACTGCCGTTCTTTCTCGCTATCGAACTACTCTTGCAACTATTTTTTTCCTGAGTGCCAAGGCGACTGGCAACTCCATGAAGCCAAAGAGAAGGCAGGATTCTGGACTCCTGTCAAAACCCTGCTTGCTCAGCCTTGTCTCTGGGCGTCCCTTTTTACCACGCCGCGGTGGGTGACCACGGCTGCCGTGACCCGCTCCTCAGGGCAGGAACACGAAGCTCTCCGGGGGCGCCGCGGGGACAGCCCGCTCCCGCCGCCGGGGAGCCGCGCGAGCGGCTCCCCTCACAGCCGCGCGCGCCTCGCCGTTGCAGCCGTTAACGGTCGCCGGCCGCGGGGCTCGCCGAGCACCCTCAGC
>VXAL01014687.1:113853-131642 GCA_013399475.1 Chauna torquata | reverse complement strand
AGTGGTGGTGGTGTTTTTTGTTTCCTGTTCCTGTTATACCTTACAATATATAATGTACAATATTCTGTGTTTAGTTTAGCTTTTTTTTTTGATTCAGAAACATTTCAGCATCAAAACATATCAGGTCTAATCAGGTAGTTTTAATTTTATTTTCTCTTAAGCTTAGTAAAATCTAGTACTCTAATCAAACAGAGGTAGTTTTAGACTGTATAACTTTACAATTAAATTTGTGATAGCTTTGATAGAAAGTAGAAGCATGTTAAAGTTATTTAAACAAAGGGCAAGTTTATCTTCAAAAAGAACAGAAACACACTCTGCAGGTGAATAAAGAGCATACATACATATGGCTCCTACTAAAAAGTACAAAACCACACGTGATAACAGGCTATCACACAAAAATAATACTACACCCTTGCAATAAAAATAAGGTTATAAATAATCATCTCCCAATATTCTGCAAAGCCCATTACTTCTCTGCAGCTAACCATGATACCTTGATTTAACCTCATTCCTACATTATTGCATGAGCCTTCTACAGTTGTGTGCAATACGGGACAGCTGTAAGGTATTCCTCATTTTGGGAAATTAATCTCAGGTGCATTAGGCTGAAGTCTGATTTGGGGAGCAGGGAAATGAGCTTTTATAAGGAAAGAACCAAGCTGAAGGAAGCTCTGGGGCTATTGACAGTATGCTGTGTAATCATGATGGAGTCACACAACTGAAACTGTGAGTTTACTTCCTGTATTTTTTTTCCTCCCCCCATTGCCTTTTTTTATCTGTTCTATTATCTGATATTATTTATGTTAATTTCATTAGTAGCAGAAAATGAATGACTCAGAATATCTTTCAATATACCTTCATGAGGGAATGGTAGAATAATGTTTCTGAATAGTCTTTGAGAGAAAACTGTAGAACAACATACAAAATAATAGCAAACTGAAATATTTACCTGAATAAAACACTTCCCCTGCTGTCTCAGTATTATTTTGTTTCTTATTGTTTTAACCAGATGTTATTAACTGTCTGTTATCTTATATGCAGATTTTTATTCTAATCTTGATAAGAAATACATAGAAGTAGAAATGTGCGCTTACTGTTGTACCTACAATCTGAGAGTGTAAGCTCTGAGCCTTGAATATCTGGTGTTTGAGTCACTTTTTTTTTTTTGGCACAGGATGTAAGTTACATGTAGGTTTTAATATAATGTTGAATTAAACACTGTATTTACTTCTTTGCTGATGGGATAAAGCTTTAGAGAAATTTTGGGGTGGAGTATTCTGTGTGAAAGAAACGTTTTGTAACTATCCATGACGAGTTAAATAAAGCAACTCCTGCTTTTTTGATTTTAGAGGTCTTCTTTTGTTTGTTCGGATTTTTGTTATTGTTCCTTATTTCTTCCATAATTAGGGAAGTTTGGACTCCTCTAGAAACCTTTCTCAGAAATATTTGAGTTAGAAATTTGGGGGAAGGGGGATGCAAAAACATCAAAACCCATAATTTGGAACTTAAGATGATGAATGTGGTGATGCTCACGTAAACCTGTTCCAAATTCAAACCTTGTTGATGACTCTTTTTTCAACAGGGAACAGGGCCAGGAAAAACAAACAAGAACTGCCCCTTCCATTAACTGTGGCACTTCTGAAGCATTTTAGAAAGTTCTAATATAATGCTGTAGTTATTACAAAGGTTTCTGAAGAGGGGTCTACAAAAAAAGATGATGAGGAAGGTTCACGTGGGAAAACTCAGATGCACAGTGGTCAGTTAGGACTAGCCTTTCCTCAGAACTACAATTTCAGGGACAAATTGGTATGGCCATCTTCCCTCTAGAGGCCTGTTATTTAGCAGGTAGAAGAGGCTTGTGTTATTTTTCCCTTACAAGGATAAGAGTCCAGTTCATATAACTAGTGGCAATGACAATCAGAATATGCCTTTCCTTTTACATCATGTCAGAGGGCTGCCTTCTTGGAAGAACTTGGCCAGCTGAGTAGTAGGAGGAGGGAGAAGCCTCCAGAGGAGAGCCAACTCTGCAGCCTACATGGTCGGTAGTGGTATGCCTCACCTCAGCAAGAGCTTTCCTTCTTCAGGGATAGAGGGCTGCTCTGCCATCTGACTTTATTGAAGATATTTCTATCTTTTCCTCCTTAAAGTAGTTTAACCAGATCTTTACATCACAAGTCTGGCCTGCTCTGTCCTGTTTTCATTCCCACAATGCAATGTGTAAAATCTCCCAATAGTGATGTGTTACTACTCTGTGAGGGCCCAGAACCAGCTAAACCAACACAGAGACTTGACAAACAGCAGTAATTTAATCTCTGAAGCCTTTATAAAAATGAAAGGCTCCATTTCTTTGCCCCTGTTACTTCTTGCAGACCTTTCTAGTTCTTTCCCTGGGGCTTTCTCTGACTCCACTACAGACCATTTGGGGTCTTGTAACTGAGATCCTTCCGGGAACAGCGAACAGGCTGACTGGTACTCTCAGATGCAGTAGTAGAAAGAAAGAAGTACTTTTATGTCCATATAATCCACAGATTTTCTAGGAAATAAATGACAGTGTTTCTTGACTAAATACTGATAAGACTAAAATCTTTATCTTCCTGACTTTTCATCCCTCTCATCTCCCATAGCAAAAGTAAGTAATATTAAATGTAGCTCAGTTAGGCACCCTCACTCTTCTGACATACCAAATACAAAAATCTCTGGAATATTTTTATGTTGGCAATAGCACAAACCTTTGGTCTCCATCTTCAAACTGACTGGTTTATTTCATAATCTTTTATGTTTCTCATTGCCTTTGGGAGTCTATACTCGCTTAGCCTTTAGTTAAGTGAATCCATCTATCAGTATCTCCTGAGATATTACTTCATTCTGAATAAAGAAATATTAACCATCTTTGTGACCTGTAAAGGCCTGCAGCTTATCTCAATTTACTTCCTGTCTTTGGTTTCTCATAAATGTTGTTACAGTGATTAAGTTAAAATAAAACCTTCAAAGTAAAAGAATAAATGGATATTCACCATTTTTTTCTGAATACAAGGTACTATGAACAAAAAATAGTATTGGTATCACACACTGCAACTGCTCGAGTTCACATCAGCTGCTTCTCAGCTTAGTCTTGTTTTCAATACTAAATCTGATTTCCTTCCTCTCCCCCACCCACCCATTCACATTCCTTTCTACTTCAGTTCTGGAATGTGTGGTCTGTGGCCAGCTGACAACTTTTTTTAAAATAAATTTGAGGATATTTAAACAAGGCATTTTAAAGATATATGGGTCATGAGCAGAGTGAGCTGTTGGAATGAGCAGACAGTAGCTTGAATGTTTGAATGGTTTCTCTTCCCCACCCTGCATTTCCCATCTATGTCTTAGTAATGAAACTGGCTGTTGACATTTCAAAGTGCTTTAACAACTTCAGCTAATCTGTAGTGTTAGAGATAAATGCCAGAAGATCTATGCATATCGTAGCAGACACACATCTCCAATGTTTGCTTAATTTTAATCCAAGTATATTAATTTTTCAGATAGTTTACACCTGCATCTTTAAGTTTTATTCTTCTACTGCTTGACTAATGCAAACTGAAATAATTTATAAATAGGCTTTATTTCTTGGAAAGTTGCAGTTTTTGTCACTAAGGATCAAAAGGGACTAACTGCCATACCATAGAAGGAAACTGGTGGCTCCCAGAAAGTCATCCTTTCCAAATGAGGTAGGATTTCCATCAGAATATAATGCAAATATAGGATCAAAGTTAAATAATGTAATGCCATTTTTTTTTTCAGTTTGACTAGCAGTTTGTACAACAGGTCTTGCAAGCCATTACTGAATGGCAGAATAAAGCCTGAACTGAAGAGAAAGTAAAGGAACAGCTAAAATAAATCACTGTTGCTTGCTTTTGAAATACTCTGAAACTTCCTGAAATCACTTGATACACTTTAAAAGTAAGTTTGGGTTAGTTGGCAGATGACATATATAATAGTTTCCAGAAAGCTAAAGACAAAGGGCAGTAGTTAAACTAGTTGTTACCCCTACAGCTGGGGGACACTGGATTGGTAGAAATCAAAAATCTGTAAACCTGTCCATCTTCTACAGACAGAGAGCAATGGGTTAAAAAAACAAGCAAAAACAAACCAACCAAAACAACAACAAAAAAAAACAACCAAACAACAAAAAACATACATTAGCCTCAATCTTACAACTCATGTAGAAAGACCCATTGACAAATATCGATCTGGCCTACCTCAATCTTCCTGAAACCTTTTAGCTCAGTGTCAGAAAAATCCTAAGCTTCCCAAAATTTCCACCAGAAATCTTGATCCTACTTCTGCTGAGATCAATGAGAACTTTGACACACAAACTGGAAGGATTAGCCTTAAAATCACTAAGTATGTAGTAGGAATAATAACAACTTCTTGATATCTTTTTCTGAGTAAATTGCAAAGCATTTTATAAAAACAACCATCTGTAGCAGAGCTAAATCATAGATATGGAAGGCTACTTGGTAAGATTTCGTAGTAAGCCAGGAATACAATGTAGATCTTTCAAGTCCTGCAGTGGTGCTCAATACATTCAGCTGTAAAATAGCTGAATGGGTCCCCCTCAGAACAATTTTCTGCAAAGAACTAACAAAGCAAAGCAACTCTATCTTTCATCCTATATTTCTTTAACAAGTACCTTAACCTATTTCAAGAAGAGTTTAATGTGGAAGTTCACACAGCTAAATTGGCCAATTGTTTCTTGGTGAAATATTTTCACATTAAAATTTAGAGCAGAATATAGCATCTCTGAAGGTACTGTGTTTACAGAATATTACAGTTCCTGGGTTTATGATATTTTGTGTTAATGTGTTAGTGTTAATAGTCCAGTTTAGAAAACAGACACTGGTCTGATACAACTTTAAATGCATCTTGTGGGTGATACGGCAAGTAGAGGAAAAGTTGAAGTCAGCCTAGTCAGAGCATTCCAGATTTCTCAGTTATTCTGCAAATTCATGAACTGCAGCTGATCAACAGTCCTAAATTTCTTTTGGAATAAAATTTATTTTCTTACACTAAGAGTTAAACAACTTTTGGGTGGAATGACAAAGCTTTTCCTCATGACCTCCTGCACAAATTCAAGGAAGCTTAATGCTAGTAGATATAATAGGTTCGAATAATGTGAACTGAAATTACAATTGATAGATTTTTGATCTTGCAGCTGTTCTGGTAGAATCTTGATTTGAGTTTCTGTAANTTCTAAAATAACTGTTCTTAATGTAATTTACTGCTAAGATCTGTGTGTGACTGGGGGAGTTATGAAGGTACATACCAGTACAGTAAAACAGGGGAAAGACATCTAAATAAGGGAGGGGGCAGCAAGAATCTGGCTTATCTGACCTGGCATGACATTGACATCTGCAGTGACTTTATCAGTATGGGAGACAATGTGTGTCAGAATTGCATTGAATTTACGATTTAGATATTTAGGTCTTCAGTGAGCCTGTTTTATTATCAACAGCTCATGTATTATAAATATTTTCTTTCTTCAGACCAATTTAGATACTTAGAAATCATTCATTTTGGTGAGAAGGAGAAAATGACTAAAAAGAAGGGCAAAGGACAAGCTCTCCTTGCTCATTTACTTCTAGACTCATTCCTTGTCATAAATGGAGTGACACAGAGCATTTATTTTAATTCCCACTGCAGGCCATGTAAGCACTCATTTCCATTTGCTTCTCTGTATGTCATGGTGTAGGCCTTTTCCCTCTATTCTGTGAAAAAAATTTCTGGTAACCAGCAGAATGCCAGGCTGTCTTGGGACATCAGACAGATAGGAACTAAACAAAGTTGTCGAATGGATCTTAAGTGCCGAGGCTCTCTGTTAGTTCCTAGGTAATTCCGGAGCATCAGATGTCTTCAGCTTCCACAGCCAGCCTGCAGGATTTTGATACTTGAAACCAAAGCCTCTGTTACATTGATGACTTTTGCAAGTATTTAGTATACATTTGGTATGCAAGGCCATAATTTTAAAATAACATGAAACCAAATTTTATTTCAATCATGTGAGATAAGATAGAAATTGATTGCTCATGTTGTGCAGACTAAAGGGGAGAAGTCCTTCCCCCCGCCCCCGATGCTTTCTTCCAAATGATCACAAAAAATAGAAAACTGAGAAGTAAAGCTTAATCACCATTCTTGGTGTGTTTATGCTTGCTATTGTAACTTTACTTCAGGAGCATTCAAGAAATATGTGCAAGTTTTAAAATGTATACCTCCTATTTTATTTCATTGACTTCTAAATTGAGGGGTGCAATAATCTTACCGTACTCTTTAATCTATTCCTAAGTGACATGGGGAAACACACCCTTGACTTTCTACAAAACTGTATTAATTTTTGAACTTCCTTTTGTAGACTTAGAGGAAATTCTTAGATGTGCTGGATGTTTTGTTTCATGACGGCTGAACAAGAACCAGGAGGACAACTGTGTGGTGCTGTTGCACAGTCTGCATGCCAGTGCAACTGCTGAAGTACCGAGCATTCCACTGGGGCTGCACTACCTTTGCCAGCACAGGCCCTACCTTTCAACCTAGCACTCCTTGAAGACATTTCCCTGCCCTGGAATTCATCCCATATCAGGGTCCTGGTATATCAGCAAAAGCACCACTGTCTTGATCATTAAGGGAAAAAAGGAAAGCGGTAGCTTGGGGAAGGAAAGTAGCACAGAGAGCAAGCCTTTTACTTTCAGAAGTGATGGGATAACTCAAATGTTGTGTGGGAAGGTGTTAGACTCTTTCATGCTCTCCCTGCAAAGATTTTTAGTCTTGTTCGATAGATGTTCTGCATTGCCATGAAATACTGAAATGTGTGGCATGAAGGATGCTGGGATGACTGAAACTGTCAGTGATGGAACTATCCAGACACAAGTTATAGTTTGGGGGACAGAGTTTTGATAAGACTTTCATTTCATTGCTAGCAATATGCATTGTCCAAGAGGAGAAATAATACATTGAAGTCTTACCCTTCAAAAAATAAATAAAAAATTTTTTGAGATTGAGTTTATCTGATGCTCTTGCAGTGGCAGTGTCCTTGTCTCTAAAACTGAAAATGCAAGAAAGCTGTCAAGTGACTGTCATGCTTCTGTACAACGTTTTTTTTTTCAAATCTTCTCTGAAGCATCAAGATTAGGCATCAACTAAGCCAAAAAAAAAAAAACTTTTGCTGGCAATTGATTGCTACAAAAAATAATTCTGATATTTTCATTTTTTTCAGAAAGCCACTCACCACAGGTTCACACAACTTATAAGACATCACCAGGCCTTGTATTTCTACCTTGTATGGGCTGAGTTTACCTATGCCCGGAGTTACTTTTACTGTGGGACCTTTTGGAATGACAATGTGAAATGGTTTCTGAAAACCATCTAACAGCACTTCCACAGCCTTCTCCTGAAGAAATAGCAACTGGGTGATGCTGTTAATGAGCCTTAATATAACTGAATATCTTTAACAAAAGATAGCTAGGAGGTTTCTTTCTTGTAATGGAAGAAAACATTGAACACTCCTGTCTATTTTATTTAAAGTGAAATGAAGGATTAGATAAAATTTGGCAGCCATGCTAAGGATTTATTGTGTGTTGTGGTAACAACTTAAAAAATTCAGGCTGTAAAATATCATTGAAATTGGGATTAATCAGGATTAACACATTGGGGGGTGGGGAATGCATTATTAAGTCTCCTTGTCACCTTCACAGATTTCAGGGCTGAGTTTCGCATGCAAATAAGTACCCCCTGGATTCCTGGAAGTTTCAATAAATACATTTTTATTGATCCAATATAGACATCCTTTTTTACAACAGCAGCATTTAAAACAAGTTTGTTTACCAAAGCAGTACATCCTTGGGTTATTTCAGGTTTGTTTTTAATTTGCTTGTCCCCTGACCCTCTTGCTTATTTCCTCTGGCAATAGCTATTCCTAGCCCGCAAATGCATTCTGAACGCAGAGGAACTCCACTGTTAGCCATGATTTCAGAAGTGTAAATCTGTGATAATAAATATCCTAAAGTCAAGAAAGACTAGACATTAAGCGTTTTTTTCCTGGTGGCCAGTAGTAATAGTGATTTGATTATAATATATACAAATTAGAGGAATATTTTTTTGGTAAATATTCTTTTTTGCTTTTCCTGTTTCCTCGTGACACAGTTGGAAGCAGGAAGCTCTTTCCGAGTTTTGAGCTGCAGTAGTCCAAAGGATATCCTTGTCTCTCTCCACCTCTATAAATAAAATGGGAGAACTTTTACCCTGCCTCTAAAAATCAGCATGTGTAACTTCTAGGTCGTTTACAAGAAGAGTCAGTGCTGCTTGTAAGTATTTGATCCATTTCCAACAAACTGGAATTGAAATATTACCCAATTATGTTTTGTGAGGTTTCTGACAAATATTACCCCCCACCCCCGACTCTGGATGTATGATTATTTACTTCAGTTATATAACTCTACCTGCAACGGAAGTATCACAGAAATTTTGGTTGAAAAGTGAAAACTTGCTTCTATTTCATAGCTGAACAATTCTGGGTCCTCTTTCTTTTCTCTTCCACTTGGAAAATTTTCTAGGACACATCATATCTTAATATAACCCATTATTTGTATGGGTAGGATTAGCTGAAATAACATTTGCCTACCTTGTTCAGTAAAGCATAACGAAGTGCCTTTAAAATAGTCTAGTTTTGGTTTAAGCTTTCAGTTTTTTATGGAATTTTTCTAGAACATCTGCTTAATCACTCAGACCAGTTTGCTAGAAGCCTGCACCAAAGTTAACGGAAATGTGTGGTTTCAAGGAGGAGCGGTATCAGCTCGGGTGTAACTGCTTGAACATCAGGTTCCCAATTCCTACAGGAAAATGTTGGAGTGGTCAGATAGGAATCACAAGAATGAGGGGAGGATGTCAGACTTTTATATAAAACACAAGAAGTTCAATTCATTTACTTTATCATGTGTAGGCTAAAGCTACTTTTTTCAATCCCTAAGAAATAGGGTCTTGATGATGGATACCTCTCCAACTGATTAATTGAAAGTAGAACAAAATTTAATGTCTGCAGTTTGAAGATAAACAAATTCCCATGGAGATAAGGTACAGACTTTCTAGCAATGACAGTAATTAACTTTTACAATGACTTAGCTAAGACAGTAGTAGATTTTTCCATTACTGGAAATGCAAAAAAATCAAAGTTGAATATATTTTTTTCCAAGTTATTTGTATTTTATTTCTATTTAAGACATAGTTCAGGAAATTCCTAGAGTTTTTCTTATGCAGGGGATCAGGCTGTCAGAGCACCAGTGCAATGCCTGATAACTAATAAATGTTCTGCTATTTGAGCAAAATTTAGTGGGTGAAAGCCTGGCTATGCTGAGTTCAGTAGAAATACTGTCACTAATTTAAATTATACCACAACTTAGCAATATTTTATTTGCTTGCGTGATCTAAATACCCAGCAGTAATTCTGGATTATGAATGAGGATTGTGAGTTGATCTGAAGTATTGGTAGAGTCATGAGATGAAAGCAAGGTTTTACTCCTCTGCAAACACGGAAGCTGGAGGCTGTGTTCAGCCGTGCTGCTGGCCATGGTTCACGAGCTGTACATGATCCAGAACATCCATTTGGGGCTTTTGAGACAGGAAGCATGAATGGTAGCATCAGCAGATGGAGGTGTCTGATTTTTGCAGCCTCTCTGGAAATTCAGAGCTTGTGTATTACCTCAACAGAGCAGCAGTTCCCAAGAACAATGGTACTGAAGGTGCCATAGACTGGAAATTTCTGCAGTAAAAATTTCCATGACTCTTCCTGTTGAAGAATGATGTTACCTTTCCAGTCAGCATACACAAGGCTATGTCCATCAACACTGCATAACTGCAGTTCCAGTGGGCAATATGGCTCATGATGGTCATTGGGCATAGTACAAAGTGTGGTCACCTGCTAAGTGACCACAAAAAAAAAAAATAAAAAAAAAATTGTGTGTATGGGGGTTCTTTCTTGCAGATCTTTCATCTTTAGGGCATGTGAAGTAATTCTGCTCCCATGCTGCTTTGAGGAAAAAAAAAAAAAAAAAGCACCTGCTGAAAGGCACCAACTCTGTTTGTTGTCTTTTGTGTCAGGCATTGTAAAAACACATACTAAGGAATGGCCTTACCTAAAGACTTTTAACTTAAGGCAAATAATAATGGAAGAATGCAAAACTGAGACATATAGTGTCATCCACCCCCATCCACACTTGGAAACTGATTTAGCCTACGCTTTTCTAAAATGTCATTGTCATTGAGTCACAAATAGAGTAGAGTCCGACTTCAGAAAGGAAGGTACATCAGCTCTCAAAGTAGTCTGGTGCTTTCTGTTTCTGGCAGGTACACCAAGAATTTGAATCAACAGCAGATTATGTTGCAGCAGATTTAGGAGCACCTTTAATGTATTTCTATTCTGTTCACCAGCATATTGCCTAAAAGGTTTAGGCTCTACAATGCTCTTAGAGGGCAACTTCATGTAGTAAAATTCATAGCACCAGGGAGGCATCCCAGCTTCATGAACATGGCTATGTACCCCAGAATCAGGTTTATAGGGAAGACTGATCTGGGTGATGAACCACAAAAAACAGTTGATCAGAAAGGCTAGAAAAAGTTGTTTTAGCTTTTCCTTGGTGTTTTGTACCAATTTAGCCTGGGTCTGGTGTCAGAATCTTAAACTCGTGGGGGTGGGGTGGGGGGAGAAGGGCAAAAATCTTATATCTACAAAGACGGAAACCAAAAATGATAAATAGGGATGGAAAGGGATATGGCACAGTTGTGACATTTTCATGGTTTATTCTAATATTTAAAGCAACTCATTTTGAACATGCAAGGCTTTTTTTCTGCCTGAGGAAACCAAAACCCACCTTGCACTGAACAGTCAGGCTATTTGTTTATATAGGAAATGAAGACTGCATCTCATGTTAAGGCTGTGCTGCTGGGAAAAAAAAGAGCTCAATTTGGCTGGGCTTAAAGGCCCTGTAGTGTTTGTTTCTGCCCTCTCAGCGGCAGATAGATCCTGGGAATGCGGAGATCTATATTAAAGAGGGCTGGGGGCTGGTATTTTGCTTTGTTTCCAGACTGTTGAATATAAAACTATTCTGATAATATGTATACAACTTCCTTCTCGTCCTCTTTCTTCTTGCAGAAGTAGCCATATCCCAAGCAAAAACAATGTTTCATCCTGTCAGGCTTGGGTGGAAAGGGGAGGAGAGGATAAAACATGAAAACAATTAAAAATGTTTATTTTTAATAGTGTCTGGCAGTAGTCAGAGTTTTTAAAACTATAAATAAACAAAGGTCATAGTCAACGATGAGAAACATATGCCATACACATGTTTTTGGAAATGTAGATAAGGAAAACAGATAACGAATAGTATTATGTAGACAGTTCTTTACAGGAGACTCTTCAAAACTTCCATTACAATTTTCAATAGTATCAGAAAGCAGTTGCATCCCTTGGCCCAGTGAAGAATGCAAAATTGAGGTACCTGTGTCCTGTTCCTTGCATTACCACTGTCCTGCTGCACTTCAGCTCCTCTTCCTCTTTTTATCAGTTTGGGGACAGGAGTTGCTGTGTCTGGACAAGGCATGCATGGCACAAAGGGGCTCAGATCTTTGTACCAGCCTGCAGCTGCTTCTGTGACAAGGGCAGCATCTATAAAGTCTACTCATCTGTGGAAAGCATGAAGCTACGATCAGCAACTAATCAATGCTAAAGGTCTGGCGAAGAGGACAGTAACTAAATTTCTGTTGTTTGAGAGGATGGCAACAGGACCACAAGCAACCCAGAAGAGGAAGCTAATGTAAATTACGGTCAGCAACCTCTCTCTCCATTGCTGTGGATGGGTGCAGGGATACAGCTCCAATTATCCAAGCTATTTATGTGCACTTGCTTTTGGCAATCTTGCTTTGGAATGCTGTTTGTAAAAGGTTTCATACTTTTCTATTAAGCTTCTTAAAGGGCCATTATGCATTCACAAAAATCCATATCTATCTGGTAAAGAATGTTTCCTGACTCAATTAACACTGTATGCATACCAATTGCTACCATTCTGGAGTGTGATTCGTTATTCCCAATGCCCTTGCATATTAAGAGAGCACATTAGGAAACAGAGTGGGGAAATAGTACATTTTACAAGAAAAAGAGTTTAGTTATTCTCAGGAGTTAGAAGTCTTCATTTAAAAACCAGCCCTCACCAGGTTTTGTAGTAGGTTCAGTGTCTGATACCAGTTAATTTCTGTTTCTTGTTGGTAAATGTCTGTGGCTTACAGGTAGTATTTCAGTGATCTTTGCCAGTTATTTTATTTTCCTGAATATTATCCTTGTTCAAAGAGTACATTATTATTATTATTATTGTTATTCACTGGTGATTAAACCATTTAAAATGGTTTTCACAGTGGGTTTTTTGGATATTAGCTTTTCAGAGTAGCAACCCAACAGCAACCTTATCAGCATCTAGTCCTGATATCACAAGATTCATATATAGGTGGGATTCTTTAAAGGTGGTAATGTTTTGTAAATCATCTATACTATGCTTAAGATTTGTAAATACATATGCTTGTTATTTTCCATGCCTGTAATACTACTTAAGTGTTTTTTTTCCCTTGCTGACATTTGCTGTTGTTGCTGTACATAGTACTGTAGTTTGTTTATATAGTACTTTGATTTAACACCAAAGGTTTTCCTTTCTAGAAGTACTGAGTTGAATCACATAAAAAAGAACAATACCTCTTAAAAACCAGGGGAGTAAACTACTGTGGAGAGGACAGGTTATTCCTGATGTTTTTGCAGGAGGAGAGGAAGGCAACAATCTAGTTCTGCAAGAATGCATAGAAAGGATAAAAGCAAACTCAAGAATTACTGACAACTCTGAAAGATGTTAGAAAGAGAGGGAAGATGGCATCCAGCTGATATAAGAGAAGGTCAGTTTCTAAACCACCTGTGAGCTGAGGAAGAGAATTGTTCTGAGGAAAATGTGAGCTCTCCAAAGGGACTTGAAAGAAATAGTATGTAATAGTGACTGACACAATTTGGAGTGGCTTGTAGTGGGAAATGATGTGAAAATAGGAATATACAGACAGAAAATAATAGATACAGCTTTCTGCTTGTAAGGCAACAGGGACATAAATTTGTTTTGACAAAAGGAATTTAGAGAAAGATGGAGGAGTGTTAGAATTTAGTTAGACTGAGGGATTATTGATATTAGTACAATCTTCTGCAGCTGTTTGTGGTAATTTGATTTGTTGGCTTTTCATGTTAGGACTTCTATCAATGGACTTTCTAATTTGGCCACAAAATGTGAATCTATTTAAATTCTCTACAAAACTAGTTCAAGCTGTGGTAGGGCTTATTTCTTAAAACAGTTCATGTATAAATGAGTTCTCATTTAGTCTGTTATTTTTTTCCTATATCTTCAAATTTTTGGCCATTTAAAACAAATAAGTTGTTAGAACTAGTAGATAGATATGAAATCTCTACAGTACTACTGTTGGCATTTAGATAGTATACCGTGTAACTGAGTGACAAGGACAAAATGCAACAGGCAACATAACATTTGACTATCTATCTTAAGCATTTATTGCATAAAGAGATTCTTATTTTAACCATTGCATTTCAGATTATAAATTATTTTCCCTTGCACACCCCTTTTCTGCTATGAGTGAATAAAACAGCAAGCAGTGAAATAAATACAGGTCATGCTAATAGTGTCATTTTTCTTCACTGGATGCATGACAGCAAGTAATTCAGAAATTTTCTGACTATCCTTGCCATTAAATTGATTAGGAAGGGAAATGATAGAGTAATAACTACTTTTATTTTGCACCATTCCCATATTGTCACAAGATAGTATAGTCATAAAAAAGCCACATGGATGAACTGGCTTTCATTCACCTGAGGGTCAGCGAGATTGCTGGGGGCTGTGGCACATGATGTCTGACAGGAATGGGAGAGACCCAGGCTTGTTCTGCCTGGAGAAGAGGAGGCAAAGGGAGGATTTTGTTGTCTTCAGTCATCTGAAGGGTAATTAAAGGCAGCATGGCAGCTAGACTTTTTCTTTTTCAGAGGTGCACAGCAAAAGAAGAAGAGGCAATTGATACAATCTGCAGCAATGGGAAATTATTTTAAGAGCTAAAGAAAATATTTGTACCAGAGGAGCTGCTGGGGAGGGGCCCAGAGGCTGTGAAATCCCCCTCCACGTAGCGATTCGCAATGTCACCGGACAAGTGCTGAGCATCCAAAAGTACTTCTGAAGCTGGCACTCTTTTGCCTGGGGACTTGGCCCAGATGATATCCAGAGCTCCCTCTGATATAAATCACTCTGGCATTCTCTGCCTCTGTGCATTAAACCCAAACTCTATTATCAACTACTATAAAGTGTATTTGAAGTCCATTAATGAGGCTGCACAGATAGGTATTTCTTTTGCTATTTATGCATATGATTCTGGCCATCTTCCTGACCTCAGAATAACCACTTACCATTTTATGCCTCTTCTGTAAAGAAGAGAGCACCTCAGTGGCCATCTCTAGAAGTCCAAATGAAGGTGTTAGAAGATCTTCACAACCCAGGAAGGTGTGGAAAGGGCTCATTTGACTTTGTCTATGCAGGGAGATGACAGAGGGGGAAAAAGCATTTTTGTATGACAGAAAAATAAAGCTTGAGATAATCTCTACCTGGAAAAGACCGAGTTTTCAGGATGCTGTTCCCCTCCCTCCCTTTTCTTCTTATACAAGACCTCCTGGTAAGTTACCCAGAGTTCTCATGCGTCTTTAGGAATGAACAATACTGCGAAGCACTTGCATGTGTACATTGACATCCAAAAAATATACACTGCCAGTGCATTTTAAAACTGCATGTGAGAGAAGGAGAGTGGCTCTCCCCAGATCTTGCGTTCCTGCAGGACCATGTGCCTGGGCCTGTGGGACAGGAGGCAGCTGCTGTCCCCTGCCCACCACAGGACACTGCTCAGCCTTGCAACGCTGCTCTGCAGCGTGAGCCCAACCCCAGAAGGGGGGCCTCAGAAGCCTCAGAAGGTACAAAGTTAAAATCCTTGTTCTCCTTTGGCTGACTGTGTAAGAGAGTTACTCTTCTGCTATTGTGCAAGTAAATAAAGTGGCATTAAGAGAAGAAGGCTGGAATGCTCAAAAATACATGCCTTTAGTGTCATTTTGGAACAATTTCAGTCTGTTCTCTGTGGCAGCTGAGGGACTTGGTAACAGTTGGAGTTGCATTGGGTAATCATGAGAAATTTACGCTGACATATACTCCCATTGTAGGTATGATTTCTGTTTTGACTTTTTTATATATATACACATAAATATATGTATATATTTGGCAATAACTCTGAAGTATTCCGTGCTCAGCCTTGAGAAACACTCTAGGGTGTTTCTTTTTTTTTCCCTCCAAATATTATTTATTTATTTCACTGTTGATAATTTTGTGATAATTATTCCACTCTCCACTGATAGTTTATCATTATTTGTGCATAACTGCACAGCTACATTCTCAGTTTCTAACAGAATTGTGCATTGGTCTCAACTCTGATTCATAAGAAATAAAACCATATATATATATATTTTACTAGAGGTCTCTAGCTTCAAGGGCCTGCCTATGTCAACGAAAACTTTAATATAACTTTTTTTTCTGAAAGCTGACACCCTGCACGGACAGAAGTGTTGGAAAACATTTTGATTCCAGATATGATACTGTATTTATAACTGTGAATATAATGCAAAATATAAGTGGAGGGAAAGCAATGCAATTATTCTTGAGGGTTTCTTACACTTTCATTTCTTCACGTAAAATTAATAGAGAGATGTTTCTGATTGTGCTAATGCAGAATAGCAGAGATGGAAGTCCTGCCCTGTCAATTCTTTCTAATAGAGCATTGTTCCCTATGGCACATTATTCACTGCTCTGATTACTGCAGCTCTGAATGACTCAGTTTCCGCATTTCCTTAAAAGATTACTCAATCTGTTAAACAGGTTCAGGACCGAGAGTCTGTTTCCGCACTCAGTTTTATCCAATTAATTCTAATGATTGGTAACAATTCCAGACAGCTTTGCTTGTATTGTTTTATTATCTTTGTTTTTAGACTGTCAATGCCCTGAGAGAGCACTTCATGGAAAAATACTACCCTACCTCTAATACTGACATTTTAGTTCACTGTACGAAGCTAAAAATTATTGGGTTCTCTTGATGTGAATGCTGTACTGCATGTTTTTATTCATTCAGCTTTCTTCCTCTATCACCTTTCAAATAACGTCTTTTCACGGAATTCCAAGTGTCCCAGTGGAAACATGCTCTGGATCATTTTTCTCCCAGTTACTTCACCTATCCTTTCTCTAGGCCAAATCTCTTTCAGACTTGTTTTTTTAATAAGTTNACCACAGGACACTGCTCAGCCTTGCAACGCTGCTCTGCAGTGTGAGCCCAACCCCACGCGAAGCCTCAGAAGGTACAAAGTTAAAATCCTTGTTCTCCTTTGGCTGACTGTGTAAGAGAGTTACTCTTCTGCTATTGTGCAAGTAAATAAAGTGGCATTAAGAGAAGAAGGCTGGAATGCTCAAAAATACATGCCTTTAGTGTCATTTTGGAACAATTTCAGTCTGTTCTCTGTGGCAGCTGAGGGACTTGGTAACAGTTGGAGTTGCATTGGGTAATCATGAGAAATTTACGCTGACATATACTCCCATTGTAGGTATGATTTCTGTTTTGACTTTTTTTATATATATACACATACATATATATATATATTTGGCAATAACTCTGAAGTATTCCGTGCTCAGCCTTGAGAAACACTCTAGGGTGTTTCTTTTTTTTTCCCTCCAAATATTATTTATTTATTTCACTGTTGATAATTTTGTGATAATTATTCCACTCTCCACTGATAGTTTATCATTATTTGTGCATAACTGCACAGCTACATTCTCAGTTTCTAACAGAATTGTGCATTGGTCTCACCTCTGATTCATAAGAAATAAAACCATATATATATATATTTTACTAGAGGTCTCTAGCCTCAAGGGCCTGCCTATGTCAATGAAAACTTTAATATAACTTTTTTTTCTGAAAGCTGACACCCTGCACGGACAGAAGTGTTGGAAAACATTTTGATTCCAGATATGATACTGTATTTATAACTGTGAATATAATGCAAAATATAAGTGGAGGGAAAGCAATGCAATTATTCTTGAGGGTTTCTTACACTTTCATTTCTTCACGTAAAATTAATAGAGAGATGTTTCTGATTGTGCTAATGCAGAATAGCAGAGATGGAAGTCCTGCCCTGTCAATTCTTTCTAATAGAGCATTGTTCCCTATGGCACATTATTCACTGCTCTGATTACTGCAGCTCTGAATGACTCAGTTTCCGCATTTCCTTAAAAGATTACTCAATCTGTTAAACAGGTTCAGGACCGAGAGTCTGTTTCCGCACTCAGTTTTATCCAATTAATTCTAATGATTGGTAACAATTCCAGACAGCTTTGCTTGTATTGTTTTATTATCTTTGTTTTTAGACTGTCAATGCCCTGAGAGAGCACTTCATGGAAAAATACTACCCTACCTCTAATACTGACATTTTAGTTCACTGTACGAAGCTAAAAATTATTGGGTTCTCTTGATGTGAATGCTGTACTGCATGTTTTTATTCATTCAGCTTTCTTCCTCTATCACCTTTCAAATAACGTCTTTTCACGGAATTCCAAGTGTCCCAGTGGAAACATGCTCTGGATCATTTTTCTCCCAGTTACTTCACCTAT
>VXAL01014687.1:70448-97768 GCA_013399475.1 Chauna torquata | reverse complement strand
TTTTTTCCTTATGTCATGATTTCCTTCACTTCCCTTTCATTTCTTTAGTAGCAGCTGCTAATACCATTAAGTTTTTAGGATTTGAGGACCGGTTTTTGTATACCTGAGGAAGAGTGGAGAAGGACAACGTTTGAGATATGAATATCAGAAAATGATGTGATGTCAGTCATAGAAGTTTGGTATTTATTTTATTTATTAGTACGATTTAACATGTGTATTCAATGAATGCCAATTGCTGTTTGTGTAAAATAAAGACTTACCTGGTATATTTATATACTTGCTAATCCTCATGAAGCTATAGCAGATATTCTAGAGCTAACACCTTTAGTTTAATCAGAAAAAGAAACAATGAGATTTGCAGAAAAAGGGAAAGTAATTTTTCAAATGCTGTTCTTTGTCTTTCCATTTACTTCCGCAAAAAAAAAAAGGATGAATACTGAAATTCCTCACATTTAAACTGTGGGGAAAAAAACCACACAAGTGGTCATTTATTGTTGTACAATTCATAATTCTCTCAACTTTCTGCAAAATTACTTGTTTTTGTATTGTAGATAAGAATGTAAAGAGTCAACAATGTAAATTCACAAACCAAAGAATAACCATAAGAGCTAAATTAACGTAATAAATTCTAATCTTCTGAATTTAGAGCAAATGAAGTTACTGCTTTAGAATACTTCATGCTTATTAATTATAAACCTGTTTCTAATTAACTATTCTTCCTGAAACAATTCTTATTAATTAATTTGTGCCTGTATTTAATAACTAGTCCATTGGTGAATTGGTCCATAAAGTAGTCTTCATAACAATTTTACACATTTAAAGAGTAAATTGCTGAGTAAGACATTTTGCTTTTTAAATAAATAATACAGCAGTATTGGTAATTGGACAAAATGACTTCAAATGAAACTTGTCCTTCATGTATCGTTAATGAGACTAAGGAAATTGGCTGCTTCAGTCTCCCTGTAATTAAACACTGCCTCAGTGTCGTTCCGTCCCCCCCGCCACCTCCATAGGTACCTTTGAAGAACTCAGGTCACTATTTCAGTATCTTTATTACAGTTACTTGCTTACCAAGATATTTGGTAATGAAGAGGGATTAGATGCCCAGCCCAAGTTTGGAATCAATTACAGCAACTAATTTTTTAACTCTAGCTTTCCAGAGCGCTACTTTAGCTAAAGTAGAACAATTGTTTAAACAAATAAAATCCCTCAAGTAATCTTTTATTGAATAGCACAGAAGTCAAGTTGTGTTTTTTGTTGTTGTTTGTTTGTTTGCTTTCTTCTCTGAAAGTAACTGTCAAAACGGTGGTATTGAATTATATGTTGAGTCAGTGGTTCCATATGAATATTATATATGCTTTTTCAGTTGGTTGGTGTTTTCTTTTTGAAATTGGCATAGCTAATAAAACTTCTGCAGAGTGAAGAACTGGAGCAGCTGGGTTTCCCATCTCTTTTTTTTACTTGCTGCTCTCCTGTTTTGCCTGAATTTTGAGTTTTGGAATCTGTAAAAACATAATATGTGGACATGAAAAATATTTATGGTTCCACAGCTTTTCATTCGCAGTCTGGACCTTTGATAAAAATAAGCAAGTGGCTGTCCTGGACGAGACCATACAGCCATGTAGCCCAGTATGCTGTCTCCAATTGCATTTAGAAGCAGGCATCTAGGGTAGAGTAGCACTGTGATATTTCCCACAAGGATATTGCAATCTCCAACCCAACTCAGAGTTGTAGTTCCTGTGCATTTAATTTACCAAAACAGATTGTTCTTCTACAGCCTGGTCCAGCCCTCCCCAGAACCCACCACAGCTCTACATTTGTAGCATCCTGTGACAAGAAGTACTGCAGCTTAACTGTGTGCTGCTAAGGAACAGCCTCATTTTGTTTATGTCTGAGTTTCAAGAGTTCAAAACTCTTTCTCTGGAATTTGTTTCAGCATGAGCTGACATGGTTATTAAACTCAGGAAAATGGGCCGGGTTCTGTGTTTAAGAGGAGAGCCCATCTCTGTGCTTTTCTAGTTGTCCTTTTACTTTTCTCTTGTTTTATTAATCACTGTCATTAGGCTGAAAGGCAAGGGGATGATGAAATTTCAAGAAATAAAATTAATTTATACTATTAATAGTATTCTTTCTTGAATGTAATTAACATTGTGTTTAATTTTGTGAAAAGAGAGCAGTGATAAAACTTTTATAAACAAATTCATTACATTTAGATTAGTCCTTGGGGAAATGCATTGGTCTTCTAGAAACAAACAAACAAACAAGCAAACAAAAAAAAAAGGAAGCTTTATTCCTATTTTTAACATTTTGGATTAACGAAAAGTGAACCAAAGCTTAAAGTCAGATTTCTTATTGGCTAGCCTAGTTTTCTATTGGCAGATTGATAGATTTTCCTGCTTCCCTCTGTATTCCTGAATAATACATGTATCTTCACTTTTCCTTGTACACTGAGGCCGATATTTTGTGCTTTGTTTAGTTATTGGTGCTATGGAAAGGAAAGAGGGAAGAAGGGATGACAGAGAAAAACTATTAAATTGCAATAACAGCATGCCTGTGAAAAAAGGCTTTGGAGCAGGTAGATGACTTCAAAAGGCACAGAGTCCTGTTTGATTGGTCGCTTTTTTTTTTTTTTCCCCTCCTCTGCTAAAATTTTTTTTATTGGTATTGATGCTAGCAATTTTCTTGTGCAGGAAGACTGCAGCATATTAGTTCTGCTGGTTGCTACTTCACTTGTGTTAAGTTTTAGTTTTCTTTTTCTGTGTATTATTTAGATCACAGCTCTAATCCTAATAACATGCTAACAATGTTTTAGTAGATTTTGTTACTTAGTGAGTATGGGTTACCAATGTATTTATCTGTCTGGAAGAAAATGGTTAAAAGAAACCAGAAGTGGAAAAATTCCTGTTTAGTAGCTGAGCTTTTGGACTGGGGGGTGAAACAGGTAAAAATAGTGATAACGTTATTTTAAACTGGATTATTCTTCTTAGCAGTTCTAGAAGAAGTCTTTTTGGATGCTTCCTTACTTGAGATAGTCTTTCCATGTTATCTCTGTGCTTGGGGACATGCCTAAGACTGATACTCTCAACAGGAGTGGGATTCGATGATCCTTGTGGGTTCCTTCCAACTCAGGATATTCTGTGGTTCTATGATTATTTTGTGTAGGTTAGCTGCAAAAACTGTTTTTCGTCCATGTCTCTGGACCTGCGGCAAGCTGTTATGCTTTCTCCTTTTAGTTATTACTTTGTTATGCACCATTTTCCTGATTTTCTGCGATACTGATGACTGCTTCATTTATTTATATATATTTTTTAACTTGTAAATTATGGGAACCACCTTCCAGGAACTGGACAGCAGGGAAGTCCTCTTACTGGGCCTTTCTAGGAAAGCCTTTGCCTATGTTGATCATTCAGAGTGCTTAGTGTCTGCCAGATTCTCCCTGAAAGGGGAGATAGTTAGACACAGAGATATAATATACGTATACCCCATGAACTGGATGAGCACTTCTTGCAGAAAAGCAAAATATTTAAAACTCAGATCACTTCTTCCCTGTATTGATCTGTGTGAATGGTTTGAAGATTTACAGACCTCACAGAGGAGATCCTGCCCAGTCATCAGAGATGGATCTGTGCTGCCAGGCACTTTCTACGTGTCTGGACAGATGTGTGCTTTGCTGACTGTGAGTCAGAGTTGAAGGCTATCCTGCAGCCACAGGGGTTGCTATGGGACTTGCCCTCACTGAAAGATTCCCCAGCCCTGACTGAGGACATGCTTATAGGGAAATGACTACTTTAAGCCTGCAAGTCTTCAAAGAGTTTTTGTTTTTTTTTTTTTGGTCTGTTTTTGCACTGTGTGGTAATAGAGGTTATTCTGCAGAAAAAGATGTATTATCACTAAAAAAATGATTTATTAAGGTTAGTTTGCCTGTAGTTAAAAGAATAATAAATGAGGCTGTGGGGGAGGATGAGGATGTGAACTGATGTCTGGAACATGTGAATACCCCATTAGCTATCTAGTCTTTTTCTTCCTCTATTTTTCTGTGATTTTCTTTGATTGAGAAGAAGATTCCGATAAAATTGAGATGAATGTCAGTATTGATAAATACTAAGTGAAAAAGGGCATGTAGAGCATTCTAACTTCACTTATACATTGGTTGACTTTGAACTAGATACTTGTTTTCTGACAGCTCAGCAGTAGTCAACATGAATGACAAAACAAAACATCTTGTTCCCAGTGTGTAAGTACACGGTGATGCATCTGCATCTTGGACATTGTGTACGGTTCTGGTTCTTCCATGTCAAAAAGTGTATAGCATTAGGGACAAGACAAGGTACAGAAAAGGGGCCATAAATGTGCAGAATTATGGAACAGCTTGTGTATGAGGAATGATGAATAGCTGAGGGAGTTTGATCCTGAAAACCCCTATGGTATGTTAAAAGTGAATAGGGAAGGTTATTCACTTTTTTTTTCCTTTTTTCCTTTTTTTTTTCTTTGTAGGTTTTACACGTAGGACTGAGGAGGCAACAAATGATTGGATTGGAGTTTCTAAGAAATAAAAAGTAATAATAAAAAGTAATTCTTCATGCCTCACACATATTACCTGCAGGGCTTTTTGCTGTGTTTTTCATATCTATGAATCTTTTCTTGACTGCTATCAAAAACAGGACGGTGATCTAAACAGACTTCTCTCTGACCTGTTCTCATGACTTGATGCTGTTCAGTGTATTTATTCATGGTCCAGATGGAAAATGTAAAGTTCTCAGAAGACAGAGTCTGGAGGAATGATTACAGTCTGGGACAGTTCGGTGGAGTAACTAGGATCACTTGGCAAGCAGGGCTTGATAGATCAACATTCATTTTAACACGGCCAAGAACATCGTCAGATATCCAGAACAAAGAAAGTAGTTTGCACTTGCATATTCCAGAAAGCAGTTCCAAAACTGTGTCACTGAAAAGCAGTTAATTATAATGGTGCATAATCAGTTAAACATCTGTTCCTGGTGTGATATTACTAAAAGTGCGCTGATAATATCATCTTGGATCCAAAAGCAGGGAATGAAAAGCAGAATTAAGGAGTCAGGAGTACTTTTGTTTGCTGCTACTGAAAAAAAGACTACTTGAAAAAGTTGTTACAAATATATTTTAAACTTTTAAAGATGATTTGAAGACTAGAAAATATGTGCTATGTACTTAAATGTCTTCTCATGGATCTCTTACTTGTTTGAGATTAAGATTTGGCCATGTCCTGTAGTTGTTTGTAAAGAAGAAAGATGTCTGATATCAAAAATAATTTAATTTGGAAAACAAATGAGAATGTCATTGAGAGCTCAAACCAAATGTATTTGGTATAAGAATGAAAGCTGAAATCTAAGTGAGAATGATTAGCCTTTGGAAGACATAGGAACTGGGATGGATGCTTCCTCCCTTCTTAAATTAAGACTGGATATTGTAAAAGCTCAACAAGAAATTGAGCTTTTGATGCAGCTTTTAGTGGGAGAGGTTCTTTATTTGACATGATCACATTGGTCTCTTCAGGGTGTTAAAATAAATGAATTGGTGAAAATCTACTTCTAGGCACTGACAGCTAAGTATGTGAATGCTGCCAAAATGTGATTTAAGTGTTTTGGGGTAGGGGCATAGAATTACCAAGAGAATCTACTCTTTTCTGCGTGGGAGAAGCTGCCAATCTATTTTTATACTAGTAAATGTGTGACTTTTTTTTTTTTTGTTTAATACAGAAGTAGAATTGCTGTGGTATCAAAATAATTGTTGACTGTACAGTAGTACACTGTGTATTTGGAAATATTCAGCACTGGAAAGTTTCCAGGTGTCATTTGGCTTGACACTGGCAAACGTGTTCACCAGGTGGATTTCATCTGTGAATACTTCTGCTTTGAATTCTGCCAAATACTCTTTCTCTAGTTTAACTCTTGAAATGTCAAACCCAGTGATTTTAATGGTGTTTATTTGTTACTGTTACCCAATTATTCGATTTCCTCATCAAATTTAACCCTCACCACTTTACCTACAACATATTGACAACAAAAAGGAAGTGCAATAAATATATTAGCATAATAAGTTGCAGTTTAAAAATAATCAGTCTGCATCTGCATGCTTCTGTAATGAACTGTATTTCTGTTTTCCCTGTCTGTTGTTGCCAGTAGGATTTTTATTGGGTGGTGGGTGTTGGTAAAAGGGATGCTGCTAAAAACCAGTACAGCTCTAAGTCAGTTCACGGCAGCTTTATTGCAGAGATGAAAGTCATGAAGAGTTTTGTAATTTGAATATTACTATCCTTTGATCTTTAAGTTACTCATTAATTTTAATGTTTCAGTAGTTCCACTGTACCCTTCATTTTAAGTTTAAAAAGAAAAACAGAAAAACAATAAAAAAAAAAAAAAAAGAAAAGAAAAGAAAAAAGAAAGTGATTTCTATAATTTGGCACTATTTCTTTTCTGTACTAGGAGGTATGACCTTTTAGCCATGTTAAAAAATTTCCTTTTGGTCTTTCATAAGATTCCTTAGGATTTATACAACAATTAAGTAGTATGTTATAATTTACAAATATAGGCTAAACGAATTAGATATCTGCTCTTTTCACATCACTTTCAATCAAATGTACAGTGAGTTGGAAAACCTACAACTGTGGCTTGTCCATGTGAAATTCGTATGATTTAGTTACTGACTGGAAGTACAGCTATTTGAAAGAACATATTAATCACCCTGAAGATTCACTGGTAAAGTTTTATGTAATCTAGGATTATTTTATGTATTATTGATAGATAATCTCTTGTGTAAGAAGTATAAGCATATACATTATATTATACCAAAACCATGACCCAAAGGAGTAATCCAAGGTATTAGAGGAAAGGAAGAATCTTCATGCCGACAATTCTTTAATCACAAATGCTTTCTAGACAGTTGCTTCAATTTGTAAAGTAAAGATATTTGGAGGGGGGTTTATAATGCAGCTTTTTGCTGTGTAGAACATCCTCACTAATCATTTGGAATTGAATGATAATACAATGCATAGCTTTTTGGGAGCAAGGTTTAAGCTTTAAAAAACAACAACAAAAAATACTTAAATTGCTTAAAATGAACAAGCTTTTTTCTCTTCTGTAGCTTAAAACTGATTGTATTTTCCTAGACAATGTGCTAACTATTGTAAAAGTATTCAAGACAAAATGCCTTTGCCAGAATTCAGTAGCAGGATCTTGAAATGTTTTTATGGCATTCATGCTGCAGGCATTAAGGGAAGTTGCTTGTTCGCTGCTTCTGTTCAGGGCTCTTCACTTCATCTGAAGCGTCTCCTGAGTATTAGGACGGGATCTGGTGTTGGTAAAACAATTGTTGCCCGTTTCTGCAAATAGGTAGTGTTTTCACAGGAAAAAGCCTTTCTGGGTCACATCAGTTTAATGGCACCATTAATGAAGTCTGTATGTAGCAGTTTTATGATACCATATGTATGATCAAAGATCGTTGGTTTTATTTAATACAATACATATTTATACAGGATTTTGATGGAGTATATAGCCAAATGTCATTGTCAATAAATCTTAACAGCAGCCAAACTGAGAAAATACAAACTGACAATAGCAGCTGGCATGTGAGTAGCAAAATTTCTACTCTGAGGATTTCTAATACGATAAAAAAGATATTGAATGACTTAAAACAGGAGATTTTTTCTGAATTTAATTCTTCCCAGGACACATCAATTGTACAATATTTTATTTAGGTGTTTCAATTATGGGCCTGGTGAGAGTGATAACTTCAGGTTATCACAGGACTTATGGCAAGAACACTGTGCAGAACATATTCTGTGTCCTTTCAAGGTGAACAAAATCTTATTTTACTTTTATGAATATAGAAAGCGGAAACTTTCTCATATCATTCTGGTAGAAATGCTTGAATAGATCCTTTTGTGTAAGATGATAGCCTGGTACTTGGTTTATTTTAATCATGCAAGTGAGAGAGACGAGTTCCTATCTTCCTTCTATAGTGAGAAATCAGCACTATGTAACTGGTTGAGTATTCAAAGTCAAAATCCATATTTTTTTAAATAACGTTCATTGCTTTGCTATTTTTGAAGGTACTCAAAATACAAACTTTAAGTTACCCAGAAGAAACATTTTGCATGGTCTGTGACAAAAATGCAACACTATAGTATTTGTTTTCTGATTAGAGTACCCTGGCTGACTTAATTTTAGCATTTATCAGAATCTGTACTCTGATCTAGAGCTAAATTTATGCCAATTTTATCTGTAATATTTGTTGTTCTGGGTGTGCAGTCCAATACAAGTGAAAATCTTGTATTTATAGTAAAATGATTTTTGGAATCAAAGTCCATGTTGTATTTTGACAGCTCAATCTATCACCCTCGTGCTGATAAGATCCATGTTGAAGTTTTTCAGAAGTGACATTCAATGTTTAGGAACATTACACAAGCAAACAAAAACCCCTCCAAACACACTAATGAGTCAAATATTCTCTCTCTAAATTCTGTCATTTGGAAAAGTGTGAATTTAGGTTGCAGTGTTATTATTTTTGAGAGGACACACGGGGAAAAAAAGAAAAATGAGAAGGAGCAGTGGTGATGCAGAGCTTGTAGGAAAGCTATAAACTGCTAAATATCATACAGATTCAGATGAATATTGTCAGTGTAGTGAAACACCATCCTTGAGGTAAGTAATGGATGCTTCTTTAGCTGCAGAGGGAAGGCTTAATGATTCATCTGCACTTCCTTTCAGTCCTGTTGCATTTTCACATCTATCTACCACATTTATTACCATTTTCTTTCTTTTCATTATGGTAGTACAAAGAAGAACCATTTGACTGGATTTCTTGAATGTGTTGTAAGGGAAATGGCCAAAGAATTTTTTCTCTTTATGCCTAAGAAGTCATAGATAATGTGTTAAAATGGCGATAGCTCCTGATGTACTTAATCTGTAGGGCTGGTGGCAGAGGTGGAAGAGGGAGGGCTTTAAGGGAGGTCAGTCATGATCGTTTTTCAGTGCTTCTAAGAAGTTCCTGCCAAGCACAGAAGCTCAGTAATGTGCAAGTAGATTAACTCAACATCTGCTGTGCTTTTGCCAACTCACAGCCCTGTTGCACATACTTGAAAATTACTTGGTGTGATATTATATATTACTTCAGAAATTCAGAGATTCCACTTTATTTCTGCACACAAAATTGCTCAGTGTTTTTGATAGGCTGTGTAGTATTTTTGTGCATCCTCTGTTTTACGCTGTGACGTGACTGAGCTCATGAAAGTGAAGTAATCGTATGCTTTGCAAGTGCCTGGGAGCTGATTTTGGATATTTGCTAGGATCAGGTCTGAAATATTCACTGAAAGTTTTACTAAGTATAATATGAAATAGCCTCACTGAGGGTCACTCAGAAGGGTTTAAAAATCATCTAATTTGTTTTTGTTTGCCAATATTATGGACAGTACATTTTGAAATGATAAAGTTATATGAAAAGGGAAGGAATTAGCTCTATTTTTGAAATGATTCATGTCTTGTAATATTACCGTTTCCTATTCAGCTGATGACCTGGACACTTAATAAGTTAAAAGGCTGAGTACGAAGGAAACAGTCTGGAACAGCAAGACAAGAAACTGGTTATGCACAGCTGTTACATAAGTTGTCTGACAACATTCTCACTTTGACACTTGGTGGATTCTTAGGACAGATTGATTTATATAAGCTTGATTTACCACAATGAGTTTTAATTGTAACATCATGTTATATCAGACACTAGATACACGGAGTATTTGAACGGACACATCCTGCTCTTGAGGAAATTATTGTAACCAGTGTTATGTCATCAGAGAATTCAAGTCTCATACTACTGCAGGTCAGAATTCAGGATTTTGGGATTGTTCTGGTTTATGTTTGAGCCATTGGCAGAGTCTCAGACTTGACTTTCAAAAGTCATTGTTGCCTCTCAGGTGTTGCCTGCAGGGCACCACTGAAGTAGGCCCTTTACCTTTAGGGTTGCATGTTCCAAATGGATAATCTTTAAATAAATACATTCATTTTCAAGTTGGTACAAGATACTTTTCTTGTGAAGTTTCATTAGCTGAGAAGGGGAGCTGATGTATTTCTGTTTCTAAAGGAATCCATAATTCAGAGGATTTGGTAGGAAAGTAGTTCCCTCCGCCTTCTCCTTTTCCTCTGGAGTGCTTTCAGATGAAACTTCCCTTGTATGCTTTCAGATCATCTTTAGCTGTAGCTGGCACCAGCCAGCGTTAAGTCCAGCTTACTTCCTACAACAGTCAGTCTAAATGTAAAACTGCCAGCTACAGGTAGCTGGACATTAGAATCTGTGTTGTTACCCCTGTGCTGATTTTATTGTAAGCTAGGGCTTTACAGATATATTAGAAATTAAACTGAGTTTCACATATGGGAGAGTGGTTGTTGTATTCTGATGGTGTTTGGATCTCAGGCCTTCCCCAAGTCTGTTCAAAAAGTGTCCAGCACCTTTGGCCCTGCTGCCAATAAACCTCCCAGCTGTCACGCCAGAGTTGCTCAGCTTGGTCAACAACCTGGTTTCCTTTTTGTTTTCTCTGGTCCATGAGGATTTTCTCAAGACCCAACCTAGAAGTAGTAATTGTGGCAGTGTAGTGGCTGATGTGGCCTGAAGATTTCACCTCTGTGGCTGCTCTCGTTTGCAGTTTCTCTTCTCACACACTGTGCAGCAAGAGAGGGAAATAACCTTTCCACAAGGTTTGCAGTGACATGAACTCACACCAAGAAAAGTACTTGTGCCTCTTTTTTTTTTTTTTCCTTTTGGGAAGTTCATGTGCTTGCCAGCCAGTCGTTCTTGTCTTCTGCTCAGTCATGGTGGTGGGGGGAGAAGAAGCTTCGGCGGCATCCCAGTTCAGTAAGGCTTCGGGTCCTCCTTGGTCAGCTTGAGAAGGCCACTCCTGACTGGATCCAAACTGGAAACAGTGGCCTCCTTCATGCTGGCCATGTTGATCTGGAGACAAAGGCTCTGATGAGAAAATAAGGTTGTGACAACAATGTCTTTAGATGGTCAGCTATGTATTAAAAATAACAGGTGTGCTCCTCAATGCCACTTAAGAGTAAGAATATGATGGACATAAATACTGTACCAGTATGCTATGATGATTGGCCTGTTTCTGCATGAAAATTCACTGTCATCGTTTATTGGTAAAGTATCATGAAGATGTACTGGATTTCATAAATAATCTGAGAAGTAGGAGCGGTGGCTTTTTTTGGCGGGCTTCTATATGATGGCTGCCGGATTGCTATGTTGGCTCAAAGTGGTTCTGAGGTTGCCTCAGTTGTTTTATCCCATGAATGAGTTGCTTGGTACAAGGTATTTGGGAGACTTAGAAGGTAATGCAGGAGAATTAAGTCATCAAATACATGTTAAGTGCAGTAATAATATTTTGAAATTCTGGAGACCAGAAAAAAATGATTCCCCAGAAGGAAGCCAACAATTCCAACATATTAACCTTCAAAGAAAAATTTCAACCTAAAGTGTAAAAATATAAGAAACTTCTGGGATGCTGGTATAATCAAAATTATCTTAAATTTTATTCTGATACAGTTATAAGAACAGAGATTTGGGCTGTTTATTTTAGGAGGGAAGAGAATGAAATCAAGGATATGTTTTAAAATACTTTAGTGGCAAGACTGTTTCTTAACACATGTGAGTCATTATCATATATCATATATTACTTTTGATACCTTTATTAGATGCTTATGCATTGAACCCAGAAAAAGTAAAAGTGTTTTGATTTCTCAGGATAGAAGAGGATAGGGCCAAAAACCAGTAGTGTACTGGGAAGGAAATATTGTCCTTGGCAGGCATAAGGATTGCAGGATTTGGTCTACACTTAGTATTTTTAAACTCTGCATGCATTTTCTGTTTACTGACATTTAATGAAAAATCACTACTAGCCTGTTAGGCACTCTTGGATTAAAAAAACCCAACAACTCTTTTTTTATATACATATTTTGGAATATAACAATATTTCTCTTTTTTAAGAACAGTAACAGGTCTCTATTAAAATATTTTTACTTAGTGAGCTAGAAGAGACAAAGCTTTCAGTTTTCCTTTTCTATGCTGCAGTAATGTTTTGGAGTTCTGACCAAAAAAAACCCCCACCTTGTCTGATAAATTTTAACACTTGGACTGTATAAAGTCTACTTGTAGCCCTTCAAACCTCTTTTTCACATAAATGAAGCTAAAAAAACTCAATACTGTGAACTTCAGAGAATGATTAGAGAAATAATCTCCACTAAGCAAAGAGTGAATAACATGGGTGCATCAGCATAAAGAGTGAACAAATAAATTGACAGGATATAATGGGCACTAAACCTAAGGGCACTTAGATGGAGATTTTAATAAAATTGGTGAGGAGGTGAAGTTAAGCAAGTAAAATTTAATTATGGCACAAATGTTTCTCATGCAAGCAACATTATTTAGAAAAAGTTTACCACCAGTATATATTAAAAAAAAAAAAAAAGTTCATCAGTCTGAGACAAAGTTCTTTGATTGAAATAGAATACCTAAATGAAGTAGAAGCAGTGAAGTTAGTTAATCTGAAAGACAAATTTAAATTGGTAAAACCAACTAATACTTATATAAACTATATCTGAATACAGGGACCGAAATTGTCAAAGCAAGTAATATAATGCTTTAAAAGGAAATTTGGAAAAGGAAATATAGAATGAGAAAATCTGTTTATACTGGATAGATTAGAAGGGCTGAAGGCTTACATTAATTGATGCTATGGAGCTGTAAGCTTATTGAAGACAGGATTTAAACAATGTAGGGTTTCTTTCATTTCTCCGAAGTGTGCAATACGTCAGATGGTCAGAAACAGGGTTATCAATATGCAATAAAATACATCAACCAGCAAGATAATTCCTATATTTTTGTGTTGTTTATTGCCAAAAGCAATCAGAAATGTATTTTAAATGTCAGGAAAATGCAAGAAAACCCTCATGAATGCTGATAAAAACAGTTAGCTAATGCTGCTGTATTTGTTTTGATAATTTGCTAAATGTTGACATATTAAACAAAGTTCATACCCTTTTTATTTATTGGTACATGTTAGCTTCTGTTTTAATATAGTGTGTACTCAGGACAATATATGCAGGGTAATATTTATTTTTATTTTTGGCAGACTCAGGTCGGCTGCACATTTTGTTATTTTACTTTTTCCTTCCATCCACTTCCCTTAAGTCAGGAACTATAGCTTCCTGTAATGTGGTTTTCAGATATTCTCTAAGGAAATTGAATTTCTAGATTCAAAAGCTGACCATCTCAAGTTCAAGAGCTCTTCTTTCTTCATGAAAACATATTTATGAAACTATATAGCTTAAGAAAATTTTAATCAGTCATATGAAAGTTCTTTCTCTTTAAACATAGTAGGAAATCTGAAGGAATTTAAAGATAAAGGCACATTGTTGAAGGTTAGAAAACTGTCTTGAAGGTTCATAATAACACCATAGGATTTAGGAATTTAAATTCCTTTTGTTATAGAATCAAAACCACCCTCAAGCATATAAAATACTTTGCCTAGTTTGCAGACTTAACATTCCAAAGCACTATGGCCAAGAGCTCCACTTTTATTTTGAGCTTATGGAACTATTAGGAGCTTGGTAGCCTTCTCTGGGGAGCAGAGTGAATGCGGTAAAGTACTGAGTTCTGTTGGAAACCAAGCTTAGGGTTTATTTATTTATTTATTTAAGTTATGCCACGTGTTAGAAAGTAAGATATTGGAATTTTCACTTGTTTAAGTGATAATTCATTTGGGAATGAATGAGGCTAGTGGTGGTTTGCAGTTATTTTTTGCTGCTCGTTCTTCCTGAAACTATGCAGCTACAAAATTATGCAATATAAACTATGCAGCAAGAAATTGTACTTATCTGAAGTGTTATATGCCTTGGGCTAATACAGCTTCTAAAATCTTGTAGCAAGCTTAAAGAAATACAAATGAAATAATAGCAGATGCACTGTGTAATCTTGTTGATACAGACTCGGTCATGTAAGTCATATTCAAGGTAAATAAGAAATCTGCTAATCTTATTCTTGCATACCTCTCAAAGCCCACAATCATTTTGTATATATTTTTAAAAAATTATGTAATAAATTGCAACCTAAAATGTGTAACTGCTGACTATTCAGTGGTTAGTTGATGATTTACAGATGGGAGTGAGATGATCCAGATTGTAGGCCAAGGAGCTTTTTATAGTTCTGGTATATCATTTGTATAAAATTACAACCATGGATACTTTAGAAGAAGAGAGATCAAGTAGTTAAAGTGAGTTACCTCTTAGGTTGTTAGATTACTTACCCGAAATCTGTTCCTTATTTGAGTATGGTGAGCACTGTGAAACTTGCTGGGGGATTCATTGACACCTCTCTTTCTCAGGCTCTTCTGCAGAGAATACCAAGATCTAAAAAGTGTGAGAAAGTAGAAAAAAGTGAATTCAATTTTATAAGTTCAGTCTGATCCAGTTAACTATTTGCCTCAGTTGCTTGCCTGTTGCACAAGGATGCTGTGCAGTTTGCTGCCTCTGTCTTGTCTCTTTTCCTCCTCCCTTCTTCTGGCTCTATCTGTAGACCAGGACCTCTCTCCCACACTGTACTTCAGGTGGTGAGAGACTTCTTCAGTTGCTGAACCAAGGAAGGCAAGAGCTTATTCTGATAATAGTTTCTAAGGCACATACATTGATACTCTATACTGGTAAAACAGGTACTATCTGAGAATGCTCTAGCTCCTTACAGAGTTCATTTTGGTGAACAATGAAATGTGACTTAGAAATGTGAAAAAGAGATTTATAAACTGGCCATCTAGATTTCGGTGCGACTCACTTAGCTACTTGGTGCTATTCAAAATGGGCAAGAGTGGAGGACTCGTGTTCAATCAGTGTAATTCAACATGAATGAAAGTGGCAGGCTCAAGTATGGAGTCATTTTTGTTGTAGTTTTTAAACCTCTCTTAAAATGATTATTTTGATTCTGTGAAGGTACAGAAGCAGAAGTAATACCTAAGATAAAAGAGATGTCTTAAAGTGACAAGTAGCAAAGCACAGTGTACAGAGTATGCCTACCATTGTTGATTTATATTCATAAGCAAGGGAATGTTACAACTTGAGTTGTTTGCTATTTAATAATGTCACTAGCTTTATAAATATGTAATAACTTGAAGAAAAGAGATCTCTCTCCAAGTCTGGCATTTTGAAAAGCACTAGTCCGTTATGGATAGAATCGGTATTTGTGATGAAATCTATAAAATCTTGAAGGTATGTGTATTGCTCTGTCAGGCAGTGTTAACAGCACTTTGAATGGTTTTTATGTTTTGTTGACATTCTCCAAATGAGATTGATATTTGACTATTTTAATCAGTTCAACTCTAAAGTATTTCAGGAAGTTATTATGCATTAATTTTGTGCTTTGATTTTTTTATTATTTTTTTTTCCTACTTCTTGATAGTTGAACTAGAACAGATGTTATAGTTTTCAAGGTATCTGATTTCAGGCTCCAGTGCTATCAGTAGGTCCTTAAAGTTCTGAAATAATTTTTACAAAATAGTCTTTGAAAGGTTTACAAGAGTAACCATCTTATTTTGGAGTACGAGCCATAACTGCAAATGCAATTTCATCTACATTTAAGATAAATTTGTGGTCACACAAGCCATAGTAATGGTGATTTATCACAGCTGTAAAAGGTCAGTGCAAGCTCAAAGCCTTATCCAATGCTGAATGTTTTCATAAGACTTATTGCCAAGGTAGATACAGAGAGGCTTTTTGTTTTTAGTATCACAGATGCTTTAGTTGATCAGAGTGAGAGCAAGGTGGCAATTTATAATTGACAGATTGAGCAAGTCTTTCTGTCAGACAGTATTAGGTGTGGATGAAAGGTCAATGAATGCCACTACGGTTTTTTACTGCTTTTGGTAGCCAAGCATCTACATAAAAGTCAGGGTTAGAATTTCACCATGATACAACTGCTTTAAGCCTTTCTGGGCCAATTCCAAATGAAACTACTATAGTGAGCTGTGGTGAATGTTGAATGAAAGTGCTTGTCATTAGCTGGGGTCAGTTGTCATCTTAATCTTCAGAATGGCTGTAAATTTTCCACCTTGTGCCCTTCAAATATGTGTAGAGATTATCTGCGAAGAAATTTTGACAGTCAAAATCTTCCTTTTAAACTAAAGTACTTGCAGAATTCTGTAAAAATGCCACCAAGTCCAGCAATCTTTTTTTATTTATCCCCTACAATGAAAAGGGAGCTGAAAGTATAGCAGGCATCCGACACCTTGATGGAGTTCTTTAGATGCATTCTCAGGCAGGATTTGTTTGCTGCTGCCTTTGAGTTTATGACGAACTGTGTGGATAAGCAAGCAGATTTTCTTGTACTGGTTTTTAGGTCTTTTGGTACATAACATCTTGTGCTATCTCTTCCAAAGTGGAAGAGATTTCAGGCTTTACATCTTGACTTTGCAAAGTCAATACTTTGTGTGATATGTTCCCATTCTTTTAATTCTGTCTGCTCAAATTATGTCAAGCTCTCTCTGAATTTCTGTCGAATCATACCAGTTACAATTAGTGGATGCCCCTTTAAAGCTCAGTTGGCTATTCCTTAGGGTTTGGCAGCATAAAGCAGATACTGGTTTTCCAAAGAGGCCTGCAAAACACTTGTTTCCTGGCATTAACAGCAATATGGCATGGTACCTATGAAGATAGCTGCACTTAGTGTAACGGTTGTCACTGATGTGGCTTAGTGCTGACAAAACTGGAAATGGGCATTACACTCTTACCCTCTCTAGGATTGCTGATACTTGCTGAAATGATGTTCCAAGTTTTTATTGTGGCATATTATTCTCTGCGGTGTATTACCTGAGCAAATCCCTAGGTTTATCTCTTACAAAGGTAGTTAATTTTTGTGTCAGATGCTGGTGTACAGACAGATGAAACTGGCCTTTGCTCTGAGATTTTCTGTCTCCTGAGGATCCTGTTCAGAATAGTCCTTTGCTATCCAGCAGAGGGTCATCAGATCTCCCTGGAAGGAACCACTGCTCTCACTGCCTTTCTTTTCAGAGATATCATAGCTGAGATAATGTTTCAGTTGTGTTTCACACTAAAAAAGAAAAGCAACATGAAAGCTTTTACAGAGAGGTTAACTGGGGCTTGACTGAAATGGAACTGGTTTAATTGGAATCTGTAAAATGAATATATGAATGTGTTTTGGTTTCTGTATGTAGTGATTTAAAAAGAAGCTCAGTCTTAGGGGTGAAGTTAGCTTTGCCTAAACAAGTGCAGCTGAACTTGTCTGAAGATTTCCTAGGTTGGCTCATACATCCCAGCTAATTCTTGCTCACAATTTGTGCTCTTGTGGTAATTCTCAGCTATATAATTCTTATTCAACCTAATGCTCAGGTTGAAATCAGTGAAGTGGGAAGGAGAGTCACTTGCTCAGAGCTGCAGTCTGAAACACCGGAAATTTGATTTTGTTGCCAACTCAGCCACAAGTCCAAAACCGCACGAATAATTCTCTTTCTGGTAGTTTGATTCACTGTCTGTAAAATAATAATACTTACATAAATGGCTGTAATTTTAAGGACAAAGCATACTCAGATGTGCTTTGTAAGATAATGCACAATATAGCTTCCAGTGGTAGGGTCCTGATGAAGATCATCTCATTTTTTTGCTTCCACGACACCATTCTGGATTTTGTCTTTGATCATAAAGCCTATGTGAATGTTTAAATATTTTTGTTTCCATTATTCTTTTACTTGTATTTTAACTGTGCTCAATACCTATGTTATTTTGCACTGGGAGTGAGGGAGCTTGAAATACTATATTTATTCGTGTCCTGTGTGCTTATCTAGATAGATTATTGCAAAATAAAAATATTATTAGTTCCATTCTGCTAGCGAGAGAAGGCTTGGCAATGAAAAACAACCTTTGACATTCAACATTATTCAGAAGACTTTGCCATTTTAAATATCTGAAAATCTGTTTCCGTAAAGAATACTAAGAAAATACAGTTGGCCAAGTAAAATCCCTTGCAGAGTAAGGAATGATATGTTTGTATATCCTCTAGTTTGCATGTTGGAATTATAAAAGAGGATAAGAAGATACTGCCTTTTGCTTTTCTGCAACTCCCTTTTGGCCTTGATTATATGAAACCAGTTTAGCTTAGCACACACAAAAAATGTTCTACTACACGTCATGATAACCGTCTTCATGTGCACATATGTATCACAATAAATAGCTGTTATGTTGTTTGTTGCTATAGATGCAAGAAACATCAAAAGCAATTTAAACTCCAGCAATTTTGGCTCTACTGAATCCCAAAATAATGTCTGAACACCTACACAAGGGTTTCTGAAAAGTAAAATATTTCGTCTCTCGGAGTGATTGGTCTGTCAAAGGAACGTTTCTGAGCTGTGCATCTCCAGCGCGTATCACTGAAATGAAGTAAGTTTACAAATGGAGTCTTTGCAGATAGAAGGTTCAAGTGTAAAAATAGCCTCCAGGAAATCTATGTGCTGTTTATGTAGTATAGGAATTTAAAGTTCTGACTGTATTGAGTATCTGATTATTCAGCAGCAATTGTATAGCTTTTAGTTAAGATGTGCTTCAGAGCTAACAATCCAAATATTTTGCTGTGAGAAGTTCCCTTTGGGAACCATGGGCACTCAAAACACAGCTGCTTGGTGAGATCCGCAAATCCTTGCTCTGGTTCCGACTTTTGCTACCTTGAGAAAGCTCTGAGTGAGCGTGAAAGTCCTGTTGACATGGGCTCAGTCATCTGCAGCTCCCTGACAGTTTTCCAGTCACGTATTCATGGGGGCTGTGCCCAGTTCTCCTGCTACTGCTTTGCCCGCTCTCACAGCCCTGACTTCCTTCCCTTTGCAGAGACTTAGCAATTCTGAAGGCTTTTGGTGAAGTCTGGAGGAGATGAATGGAGGGGAATGCAGAAGTCACTGCCTGCTCCCTCCTGCAGCAGGGAGGTACATAGCTCCCCTGCTATTTCAGGCAAATTATTTTATTTCAGGATTCCAAGATCTGTTTCAGTATGCATTTATGGTGTTAGAGTTTGAAGGGGGGAAAGGGACATTACTGCCAAATTCGTGTGGTCAGAAGTCATGAGTCAGGATTTAAAAAACAATAATAATAATAATAAACAAACCAAAAAACACCCACAAACCTTTTATTCTAAGGATTCCTCTACATAACTAGCCATTTTTGAACCTATGTGGTACACTTTGGTCAGCTTTTTCAGCTTTTATTTTTGCATCTGCAGTAGCTGGCAACTTCCTGATTTAAAGACAGTTAAAACTGACAACCAGAATTCTCAGGTGGAGATTAAAAAGTGCCAAATCCCTCAAAAACTTCATTTTCAGAGTTGTCATCTTGAAACATGATGTATTTCATATATAGAGAAACACTTTTAAAAAATGAGCTGAAAAGACAATTTGAGCATGAAACAGGAAATAACATTGCCATAGGTAGCCAATTTACATGGATGCCTTAAGCATGATTTCAGGTATGTCAGTCGTGGGAGTGTGTGATTATATTGCTATGAAATGCTTTAGGGTTGTCTTTTATTATTCTACATAAATATTAGTATTGGTTAGACCATAATCATAATCATATATAATTAAGACACTGAACTGTTCTTATTATTGTTTTCCCTCATCTGTACTGAATATAATTGGTTTTGTCAGTATTAAATGTGCTCAGGAGCAACTCCATATACATGGTTTAAGTAGTTCATGATATATTGAAGCCTGTGAAGGACTTGGAATAAGAAAGTTTTAAATTTGTATCAAGCATTTTTTTTATTATTATTAAGATTAGAATGAGTAGGCAATGCCAGTAGAATTTATACTTTTACAATAAATTCTATATATTGGGTTTTCTGTTACAATTTTGAATGTGTTTACCTTTGAAAATGAAACTCTTCCTTTACCTAATCTTTAAAACACATCATTCAGTCAGCTCTGTAGATGAGGTCTTTTGATATGTTTTAACTCTTCTGTGACATTTATTTAAGCTAATTTAAGCTAATCTCTCGATCTCTGTAAGTGCTTTTCTGATATTCTATAAGAACTTGGAGTCTGACAGAAGATAAGTAAACAAATTTTAGAGAAACGGTCCTAACTAGCAAGGAATACTGAAGTTAGCTAAATTTAATAAAGGAACTGCAACAGAAATGGATATTTAAATGAAGTTTGAAGGAAAATTATCATATTTACTACCGTCTCTCTAGTCTTTATAATACCATATAATGAGGGGAAAACTGATTGAAAAAGCTTTGTAATATTCAGGTTTAATGTTACAAGTGTTATTTGGTAATTTAGAGAGTGGAAGTTACAGACATTTCCTTCTAATCCCCATTTTTATTTTTATTTATTTTATCTGGCTGGCACTTGTCAGCCTTTAAGAAATATTTTGTGGTTTCAGTCTAAATCCAATGAAGTGACTAAGTACCTCTACTAGCAACTTTCTGCCTTCAATAATATATGTTCACCATCTTATATGCTAACACTGTGCACTCTGTGTCTTCAATGGATGATGCAGCTTCCATAGCTTCTGGTATACCCACGTGACAATTACTCTAACAGTGGCTTGCACACAGAATGAATGCCTAAGCTATTTATTTTAGGAGTTATTTAAGGATCTGCTCATTTTTTTTGTCATTCTACTTAACTTCAAACAGGTAGTGGTGCTTTCCTAAATAACACTTCTGGAGCAGTTTAATAAATAGCTGATTAATTGTATGTGTACCAGACCAGACAGCCTTTATCTTAGTTTCCTTTAGCTGTTTTTCTTCATTAGTATTCATATATCTATGAGGATATGTCCTGTCCCTTCTATTTTATTTTATGCCTTTTATTTGTTCTGTTCTTTCTGTGGACTTTCTCTGTTTTTATGAAAATGAATAAGTGCAACTGGTCTCACTTAAGCAATCTCCCCTCATGTCATTTCAGGCATCCCTGAAAGGTGCTATCACTCTTATTATTTATTCAAGGATCTGAAGATATTTCTGAAAAATGAATAAATTATTATCTTTTTTTTTAGGAAAACTATAAAAAACACTGTGTTTTTTATTTAAAAAAAAAAAAAGTGGATAGGAAAACCATTACGAATAAGCGAGCTTCATTTAACATAGCTGTGATAGGTTCAGGACATGATTCCCTACAAATGCTTTGGAATTCCTTGTGGATTTTGCTGCCAGAGTTTATTATTGTAGAAGTGATGCAGTCAGCTACAGACACAGTAGAACTAAAAGTCTTAGGAGCCATTTGGCAGAAAAGCATGCTGCGAGGTAATGCTGAATACTTGCAATCAAGTATCAAAAAAGGTGCTTGAATGAGCTGAACACTAATGTGAAAGAAACAAAGACAAAGCAAGGCAGGAAAAAGTTATTTGTGTGATGGAAGTTGGATCAAACTTTAGGTGTTTTTTTTTTTGTTGTTTTTTTGTATTATTTATACCAGTGTTTTGAACAGTTGTGTTGAAAGCTTTATTTCAAAGATTGCAGATATAACTAAAATGGAAAGTACATTAAATATTGAACAACACAGCCTTGGGAACGTAATTGTAAGTACCTGAGCTGATAGCATTTGAAGCTAAGATTAAAAAAAGACAGATCATATGTAAAACTGTCATTGGCCATTTTAGCTTAGAAGCTGAGACGTAGGTGCACTTGGAGATGACTGCTCCTGTGTTACATTTGTTACACTGGGTGAGAACTGCCTTCCCAAACTGCTTATGGGAATCTTATCTTTTAGCCCATTTTCTTAAGACAACCATGTTACCCTTCACCGGTGCAAAATCCACTTGCAGAAGTAAGAAACAAGAACCTTGCTTAAGCTCAAAATCAGTATTTTTAATGAAGTCTTCTACTTGTAATAATTCATTATTAATTCAGTGTACTTATTTGGCACACCTTAATATATTTTTCAAATTGGAAATTAAAAGCTGAAAGCCTAATTGTTTGTAGAAGATAATGTGAAGTATTTGCTTCTTTCTGAATATATATTCAGTAACATTTTATTAACATGGAGAATTTTTTAAGTAATCTCTTTAAGTTAGTGCTGGAAACAATGGAAATTCTATACAGATTAAGAGTAAGGAGGTTGTAATAACTTAAATATATGTTCTTTTGGGCTCATTATTTCTGAAATGGGCAGTGAAGATCACTTTTTTTTTTAAAATTATTATTCCTTTGTGATGCCTGAAGCCAGGATTGGTAGGCTTCCATTATAGATGGACTGTGAACCAGCTGGATAGCTGGGCATATCTCTCTGTTTGTGGAGATGCTCAAAACCCAAGTGGACACATCCCTGAACAACCTGATCTAACTGGACCTGCTTTGGACATGAGGTGGGTCTGGAGGTCCCTCCCAATCTACCTGATTTGGAGATAGCAAATTAGCTGTAATTACACATGTGGTCCTGCATTTTTTACCTCAACTGGATGCTATCCCGAATCTCAATTTTTAAAACAATTTTGAAGTCATGCGGTAACACCAGAAGAACTGTAAACTAGATATGATATATGCGTGATTATGCAGGGATTGCTGGTTCTCTGAATTAAATATGAATAATCACCAACTGTTTCAAATTTCAGGATCCCATTCTGCCAGAGCATATACCAGTAGCTGTCTGCAGTACTTTAGAAAAACTTTGTCACTCCCTATTTACGCTTAAATCTCTGCTCCTGTCAGTCTTCCTTGAAACCAAATAGGGCACTAAGAAGAACGTTCTGATGTGCAGTCCTACTGTTGAGGCAAAACAGAGCAAACAATTTAGATTTAGTAATCTAGCTCTTTAAAATGTCTCCTTGCAAGAAAAAGAGTTTGTCTTAAAATTCATCTAGGAATTATTTTCTGTTGTCAGATGAGTCTCTTGTTCAGTCTTTCAATTTTCAGTTATATCATCCAAAGGATACAGAATGAGTTTTGTATTTTATTGAATTATCTGTTGATATATACCATCATTTAAGAAAATACTACTGCAGATATCTCTTTCACAAAACACAACTACGGTCCCAGCAGAACCTATAAGTTAAGATATAACCACTGTAAAACAAACCAGTTTGGGAGGAAATCAAAATAAGTTACTGCAGTGAAAAATTTTCACTGTTCTTCTGGCTTTTATATTCAGCAGTTTTACTGTTTATCTGTTGTAGTAACTGAGACATGCATATTTTTAAGACAATTCTGATCATTTTTCAGAAATAATATGGAAACTTCAGAATGCTGTTTTAGAAATACAAAAATAGCAAAACTGGGAAAAGCAGAAGGTGTTTCAGGTTTCAAAAGAAGGGAGATGGGCTGAATAAGAGTAATGATGTGGAAAGAAGCTAAAAAGATCTTATGAAGGAAATAAATAAAAAGTAATATAAAAAGAGTATTAAACAAGGAATGTTGACTCAGGAATTGTTAATCTTTTTTTCAGTGTGACTTAGAAAGGTGAAGTAAAATTCAAAATAGGAAAGGTGAATTATTTCTCATAAAAAGTTAGACTAAAGAAATTATTGAAATATAATTAATCTATTTAAAATTCCTGAACTTAAACCAGGATTCAGAATTTATTTGGAGAATAAAGCTACCTGACTGCATCGTAGCTAATGTAAAACAACAGGCTTTGCTCACCTTCAAGAGCTTCAAGGCAGATCGGGATGCTGATGGTTATTTGAATAAGCAGTATGTTGATGTTACAATGAATCACCCTGTCAAATTACTTGCAGTAACCTTCACACCATTTTGAAATGGTGATCCTAAATGAACTCCTTGGTCCCACTGAAATGAGTGTAGAAATTCCAGTCCTACAGGAGAAAGGTATGCTTCTCAGGTTCTTGTCTGTCTAGCTGGTGCTGAGCACACTGAAATGCTCAAATCTGCACACTGTTCTTGTGCGTTGTTCGTTCAGCTATTTTGCTCCTCCTGATGTTTGTGCTGTAGCTATCAGTGAATTGTATAAAAGTATGAATGACTAAAATATATGAATATCTTTTCACCATAATGTCAACTGAGTTGAATGAAAAGCAAATGAAAAGCTAATTCTTCTATAAGCAATGACTACATTAAAATCATTTGCATATTACACCAGCTTATTCACTGAAGAACTTATTTTTGTTTATTCTGTATCATTCTTATTTTTCCCATTAAAAATACATTTTAAATATATATATGCATGTATATATATATTTAATAAAGTCTATGCAGTGAGTCAAAGGCAAAACCAAGAACAACGTGCCATGCAGACCCATGCTGTCATGCCTATATATGCTTTCAGAAATGGTGTTACTGAAAATTCAGATATGAGGATTTCCTTCTCATTGTAGAGATAGTTTAGAACAATTCCTCTTTTTCTCCAAAGAAAATGTTGACAATAGAATCTTTGATCTTCAAAAACTAATGCACATAAATGTGATTCATATGAGCAATTCTGCTACACTCAGTAGGACTCATCACTGAAAGTTAAACACACACAAGCATCTCTTGACTAAAGATCATGCACATGTTAGGTGTAGTGGCATAGTCCAAAAGCTCACTGTTTTTTCAAAAGATGTAATGGAAGTGCTGTCTTAACAAAAGATTGTGTGTTAGTTGTTTTTTTTTTTTTTAATGATGTTTGGAAAAGTTATCTGCACTCCAGTTAAACTTTTTAAAGCAAGATTTATCTAGACAGTTTAATGATGTTATAACGTTGTAGTAAAGTAGTAATGATTCATCATGCTTTTATATCCTCAGCACTTCAATATTATATGATTTCAGTGAAATAGGACTGCACACTTTTATTCTGCATACTGTTTATGTTGTCAAACCTGTTTCTACAATTATTCTCTAATGACGAGTTTTATAAGTGTTGAATTTCTTGAACACATTTGATTGAACTTCAACCATAGAATTACTGTACGTTACTTTAGGTCTTTACTGATCTATAGACATGACCTTTACATCTTAGTTTTTATGGAAAAAACACTTTACTTAAGAGGATCATCTAGTTCAGAAATTTGCCACTGCTTGACAAAAGTCATAAAATAGATAACCATACTTCTTTTCTGAAGTACTTAAGAGTCCTACTAGTAATGCTTTGACTCCTGCTCGTTCTTTTCCCATTCAGTTGATGAATATCACTCTTCAGTGGAGGGAGCTTGTTTCAAAACCTGGGAGCTCTTTAACTCCCTCAGTGTTACAAAATCATATTAAGATTTCTCATCAAGAATGATCTTCCTGCTTCCTTTTTTCTTAGTATATTAATAATGCTAAACCAGTATTAGGTTCATGAGATGCATATCTTGCTAGTGATGAAGGTATTTTGTTTTGCTGTTTGGATTATGATGTTGTTTACACAAAAATGCTCTTGAATATGATTTTAGTCAATTAAATCAGTTGCTGCAATGATTTACGCAAGACCTCTCTGGCTTTGTTATTTTAAATGTGACCTGGCAGCCTCTTATATCACCCAGGAGGAATATTGGTGAAAACCCATCAGTAAGAACAGCGAAGAAACAAAAATAAGAATTTCACCTTATATTTTGATTTACTGCAAGTGAGGCTACTGAACAGTGATTTTCCACAAAAGCAGTATTGTGTTTTCATAATATTTCATAATATTTCATAATATTTCATAATATTTCATAATATTTCATAATATTTCATAATATTTCATCATATTATGAGCCACATATTATGAGTGCTACACTTTCTCCTACTACATTCTATCAAATGTATGACAGACTATTAGTATTTCTTTGCACTTTTGGAAGAACTTTCTCTGAAATAAATATCTAGAAGGAAATTTCTCAGTGCTTATAGTTCTATCGCTTCTTTTGCTATCATCAAATAGTGTCAGGATCCGGAAATATCTTTCAACTGATACTGTTCTTTAGATGGATAATTAGTACATTGTTATTGCTTTGGCTATAGCTGTTCTTTTTTTTCACCACTTGTAACACACTGCTTATCTACACTTGAAGATCATTTTGATAGTTTTCTGTTTTCTGTAGTGGTTGGGATTGGTTATGCTGCAAGTAAATGAAAGCTGATTATTTGACAGCTGGAATATGCTGGAATAAAACCAACCGGAATTTGGGGCAGTAAGTGACAAGGTTTTATTATATGGTGTAGCATTTTTGTATGACTGCTGTTAAGAATGTTGACAACACATTTGGTTTATTTTGAAAAACAATACAATAGACCACAACTGCCTTAGGGAAGAGAGATGTTTCTTGAGACCATTACATGCATCTGTAGTATTCTGATAACTTCTCTTGATGCTTTTTTAAATGTGAGTATTCTCAAACTCGGACGCTTTAGCAGGCACTATGAGTTACTGTCTTAAGTTTTAAGTACACAGATAGTGATATATAATGAACTGATAAATACTTTTCTCATTTTTACAACTTTTTGCTCCTTTGTTTGGTTATCAAAATGTGCAGGTGTCTGCCACAGCCTATTCATCTGGTGAGTTGTCAACACTGTTCTTCAAGCATTTTTCTCTTTTCACATGTTCAACCAGTTTTGTTATTGTTCTACAACCTTCCTCCCAGTATACCTGTATAGTTGTGATATTATCTTACTGAAGTCTTAGGTAATAGCTTAGTTGTGGTCTTCAGTTTGGAGAGAAAGAAAAAAAAAAAGTACAGTTACTACCGGTATTTTATGGTAGCTGCATATGTCTCTACATATGTGGTACAAAAAGACAAAAAGTAGGCTTTTTTTTTTTTTTTCCTTCCTGCCATTTTTCTGGTGCAAGCTCCTTCCTAATTTGTTTTTATGGTGCAACTCTCAATGAATTAAGTATGTTGTGGGAATAAACAATATTCTGGTTTACTAGGGAGGATTGTAAAACCTTAAAAATAATTTTTCATTTTACATTTTAGTATTTCAATATAAACAATTCCAGTCTTATTCTTATACCATAAAGAAATTGAGTAATTTTCTCATACATTTTCCTACTACTGTGTCCAAGTATTTATGGGATGTCTGCACACACTCCTTTTGTATCTGAGCACATAATAACTGTAAAGAGAAGAAACAGCTTAGACTGTTTCATATCAACTACCATGAGGGTTCCATCTAAAATGATTGATTACTATTAGTGCTTATATTATTGTTTTTTAAAAGTTATTCTATTCTGCTTGAACTGAAATTAGTATGTAAGAAAAGCTGCAGAACTAGAAAAGCAATTTCTTCGCACAACCCCAACACAGAGGTCCCAGATGTGCAGTCTTAATGGACTGAGCTTTCTAGCTTTTGTCAAATTATCTTGGATATCCATCTGGCACACCTTTTTATCTAAGAAGTGGAGG
>VXAL01014687.1:24596-47125 GCA_013399475.1 Chauna torquata | reverse complement strand
ATTTAGCAAAAGTCAAAAAATACTATTATAAAATCATAAATATTGTCAGAGTGGTGGAGTATGCGTGTGGAATATCAGAAGGCACCTGCCTGTTTGGGAGGGGTTAGCAAGAGCAGATGTGGAAATTATCTTTGTGCATACTTTCTTCTTTCATTCATATTGACATAACGAAATTTCTGTTTTGGGTCACTGTGCTAATGGATGTATGTCCTGAAGTTTTGTTTTCTCATTTCAAGTCTCTCCCATTTTGATAATTCCCATGGTTCTCTGATTTTTTTTATTTTTTTTTCTTTTTTCTTTTTTTAAGTGAAATATTCATTTCTGAGGCATGGGATTCCTACAGGATCACTTAAAAAAAATAATTCTGTTCTTTGTCATTGTATTTGTGTCCCCATATGACTCTGCCTACTTATTCATATTGTGTTTGAAATAACCAAGACAGATACATCACTCTTACATGTAGTATTAAATATCTGCATTATTATTTAAACAGTTCTATAAGTGTGCATGAAGTCCTATATTATTTCTTCCTTTTAGCTCATTTTTCCCCACATCCATTAAAACATTTTAGTGTGACAATTCCTCAATAAAAGAATGAAACCACTTCTCACGTAAGTGAGCTAAGCCAAGTTTCCTATCTTCAACCTGCCTAATGCCTCTCAGTAGCCCTTGTGTCTTTCCACACCTCCACGCTATGGAGATGCAATTCCTTCACGCTCCAGCTCTTTCACAGGAACAGCCCATTTTTCTTCAGAAAACATAGCTGGCATGCTGCCAAGCAGCCATTTCGTTAGCAAGCATTTTGGGAAGAAAGGTGGTTTCAGGCTAAGAGGTGAAACCAAGTCTCCGGTTGAAGTCCACAAAGAATATAATCAATAATTTACCAAGTAAGTATACTGGACATGTGAAGTTAAACACATGCCAGCAATCAGAGCATGAACTCTTTGGGACTCTGGGCTTGTGACAACATATGCAAAAGCCTGTCTAGGCATGTCATTGTAGTTGTAGTTGTTACTTCAACTTGTACAACTTGCTAGCATGTGGTCTGCCACACTTTCTTTTGCTGAACGAACCTAGCAAATACCTTTCTTCAAATGTTTGGTGTGTCTTAGTAGGGCTGAGCTTCGACAGAGTTAAGTCTTTAGTGTTTGTAATGAACTGTAGAGAATTAGCTATGAGGGTTTTTTTCATTTATTTTAATGCTTGCATGTTTTAGATGTTGTAAATCTGTTGCTTTAGTATACACTAGTGAAGTTACTGGTGGTACGCTATGAAGAAGTCCCATTGATATTCCAATTTTCCTGGTAAGTTAGTCTCATATAAAAGCAGATGTGGATACTGTTTTCATTAATGGGATTTGCAGGAAACTTAAAACTTGTAAGATACCTGGGAAGGGTAAACAGCATGTACACTTCCTTGTGTTCCACAGTCAGACTTCCGTGAAGAAAATTTTCTGAAGCCAAGCTTTTCTAATGACCTGTTTAAGTCACTGTGTAGTTCAACAACATTTAAAAGATGATATATGGGATATATGAAAAACAAACTCTAATGAGGTGTGGTGAGCCAGCAAAAAGCCGAAAGGATCATGTAATATATTATCAGTCTTGCAGAATGAGTGAAAGAACCTTTTATACTGGATTACAGATTTTGCTGTCAAACTTTAGTAATGGGCTAATGTAAAAAGAGCGATGTATCTGCAGACTGAACGAAAACTTTAAATGGCCCCTTTTCTCATTTCAATATTGAGATAGTAGCATACCTGGCCAGCTTGTACTGATCTCGACTTTCAGAACAATCGTTTTAAATGCAATGTTATTTTGCTAATATTATCTCTAGCTTCATTGCTCATAAGCCAATGTTCTGACATTAAGAATAGCACAAATCATCATGAATTTCTACCTTACTGCTACACGAGTGCACTGTTTGCATTACTTGCTAGGAGAAATTCAGGTTAGCTAAGTATGAGCTGATAGATCACAATAATATTGCCAGTTTGCCAATATTTATTCTAGATGCAATTACCTTTCATTTCCCATTGAAGTTTCAAGCTCTGTGTGAGAGAGAATGTGTGGATTCAAAGAAAATAAAAAAGAGAATGCATGTGCATGTATGTACAGTATCAGTGCCAATTTGCCAGCAGTGAGCCTGAAGGAAGTCAGCCTGCCTGCTCCACCACTCACGCAGAAAGTTAGCAGAACAGTCGATCAGCCAATTACCCAGCAGGCCATCTACATCCCAAAATGCTAAAAGTCAAAGCAATTTTTTTGTTCTTAACTGGCATTTCTCCTTTTGCATGCCAGCTGTTCTGGGAGTTTTCTGTGTGTTACCTTTGGGGATATGTTAGCTTTATTTTCTTGCTTATTCACTTGAATTTTCCTAATCATATTTTTATTCCATTTATTATATTGCTGAAAACAAGAGATTGCTGAGTGTTATTTTTTTAATATTATATTTGCCTAGGCATTCGCATTTAATTTTATCCTACCTGGCTCTATAGAACTAAATTGCAGGTGGCTGTTCTGCTGCTTATTTGCTTCATTCCTAACAATATCAAAGAAAAAACTTAAAGAAACAATTCAAGAAGAAGCTGATAGAAACACACTGTTGCACTGCCAGAGGTCACTATTCTCTGCCCCCTTCTTTGCTTCTTCCTCCTCCTCTTCTCTCAGAGACGAGGCAATGGAAGTGGTTAGAGCTTACCACACCTTGCGGAAGAAGGTAGCAGTTCTGGTAAGGAAGATATCTGTATATGTAATACACCATCCTTTGATGATTTGTTCTTCCTGTTTCTGGTTTATTTTGCCTATTGGCAGGTAAACATTGTTAGAAGATGTTTTTAAAGCTAGTCAGTAATTTATCATCACAAACTAATTGACTGTCACCAGAGCCAAAGAGGTATCATTTATCTTAACCTAAACTAGTCTGTGTCTGAAGTGATGCTGGAGATGAATCCATTCTTGAAATAACACAGTTTCCATCAGCAACAAGTACAACAGCCATCGTTTGAACTGAATGCATTTTGGTTAAAATATACTCAACACTATATATACATCTCATGTACTTCTGGATTGTGTTGTTTGTTGTTGTTGTGTGTGTGTTTTTTTTGTTTTTTTTTTAATGTACTCTGAACAGTCATACATTTGGATATCCATGCTTGGTCTGCTTGGTTGCATAATGAATATGGATCATAAATTCCTTTTTCAGGAAAAAAAATATTACTGCACCATAGAACTCTTTCTAAATGGTTTATGCACTATTTTTATAACTTTTTAATAGAATTTGTGTACTGTATTTTCCTTGTATATAACAGATACTCTCATTAAAATTAGTGATGCCGACCTTTAGGTAATTTTGAAATACATGCTTTTCTTTTGTTCGAGAACTTAAATTATATAGAATATTTGTATAATACTTTCCTTTAAAAACCTTGCAAAATGCAGATGTAGTTTTCCAATGAAACATTTAAAAGATTAAAACTTTAATTTTGAGATCTTCTTTCTCTTTCCCTACAAAAAACTCTCTTCCAAAAGCCTAGTACAGATTTATTCTAAGTCAGTATTTTTGATCTCCAGTGCTAATAATTTCATCAGATCTTTTGGTGGCTGTTTGATTTATTTTGGGTTAAGCCAGGGGTTAACTTCTTACAGACATTCATTAAAAAGCAGCTGAGTTCTTTCTGAGGACAAATGAAAAATGGGTTTTGGCCAGGATTTAAAGAAATTATGCAAAATTGTGATTTTTATCCACTCACCTCTCCTCTCTTAACACCTTTATGTTCAGGTTTGAAAAATTCAGACTTGAAATCTGGCAGAGATTTGTCCCTGAGTTTCAGATGTGTGTACTGAACTGTTTCCACAGTTCAGTAATAATCTATTTTCATTTGGCTGAGTTGCAAACTTATAAACAATATCCCTCACATTTGTGCAAAGATTTATATTAAACAATGAAATCAATGATCTAACAATATTCACTTTGTACATTATATGTGTGTGTATAAACACAGTGGAAATTCCCAGTAAAAGTCATTCTTGCAGTAACTCGCTGGATTTGTGTGCATTAAAAAAAATTAAGGAAAACGAGTTCAAAGATGCATACAGGGCTCTGGACGATAACTAACAATAGTGTATATGATTGAAATGCATTGATGGAAAAATTGTAGCCTCGTTATTTGGGAAATAGAGTATGAAAATTCTGATTGCCTAGTTGTGGTACATGATGGAATTATAATATCAGTGGTTTAGTATGGCTATAAATGAATATCTACATGTTGTGCAACTGAANATATAAATTCTCACCTGAAAGTCTGATATCTTATGGTCACTTAAAATGAGAATTTTTGCAAATGCAGTGTTTATTTTATTATGAGCAAATCAGACTAGATGACAGGACTGCCTCTGATCTTAGCAGAATGAATTAAGAAATGTTAAGCCTAGGATGCTAGAAAATGACAATTTTACTGTAGATTTGTCTGTCTTTTTATGTTGATTTTACTTGTTAAAAGATTTTTAAGAAATAATGTTATAACGGTTGCTATGATTTTGAGGCTATAGAATGTCATCGTAAGGAACCTTGAAATTTTCCTCATGGTGATATATCAGATACCTGATACTGAAAAGTATCCAATATCTTACCTTCTTTTTCCCTGAAATCCAGGTGTTATAATGGGAATTGCTCTTACTTTTTACAGTATCTGTTGTTACAGTGCTCAACTTGAATGTCTGCCCATACTAGATAGGGGCATAAGCACATGAATAGATTTTGGATAATACTATGGAATACCTAGTAGTAGAATGTGCTATAATCACAAGAATACTTAGCAAAGTCAGCTTATACTGCATCAAAGTTTGAGCAGAATAATTGAACAAACTTACACTGATTAAATTTACATTTTGCCTATCTTCACAAAAGTTTGTTGCTACTACCAGCTAAGCTGTGAGCTTTTGTGGCTAACATTTATTACAAGTCTATGGTCTAATCTGTCACTCTTAATGTAAGATATCACGAGCATGAAAATTTGTAGGCAGAATGGTAGTACTCATTATTAATCTCTAACTAAGCCTGACACAGTACTGGTGTGGTCATTCACTACAAAAATATTCTGTTTTCCTGAAACCAGTAGTGAGATAATTATCTTGGGATATAGAGAATTTTATTGCCAAATAATTCTGGGGAATTAAAGTCAAAATACTAAACCTTTTACTAATATAAGGACACTAACATTGGGTTTGTTTACAAGAAGCTAGATGAAACTGGAAATCAGTGTATAGGAAGGCTGCCTATTTTAGCAGGCATTTACATGTTCTAGCTGCAGAGCAGAGCAATACCCTTTCAGCTTCTTTTCCATACTGAAGTGTCACAGCACCAAGCCAAACAGCACGTTAACCAACATGAGGAAACCACGTGTGCTCAACTGAACAGGAGATGAAAGTGATCTATGTAGATGGTAATATTGTTATTAAGTCTTAAAGCACTACGACCCAAGCCTCCGCTGTTAAGAAGAATAGAGGAAAAGATAAAAGAGAAGATAAAAATATGAGCAGGAGGAATGGAGTATGAGATTAAAGAATAATCAAAATGGAAAGAGCAGAGATGGAGAAGTTACGCTGGTAGGACAGTGGAGGTAGTTTGGGAAGATATAAATACAGGACACGTGTGACTGAGTGATGGAATGGTGATACTAACACAGGGAGAAGGGAGGGCACCAAAGAGCTGCTGAAGGAGGAAAAAATCATTTCTCTGAATCTGTTTAAACCACAGCCATAGTATGCCCACTTGAGTGGGCATTGCTTAAAAATAATATGCTTCTGATCTGCTTTGCAGGGCACTGAAGGGAGAATCTGGCAAGTGTGTGGATGGTCTGTGTTGCATTGGAAACAATGATTTAGGAGTGTGGAAAAAAAAAAGTTAAAAACACTAATCCCTCTGGAGGGCAATCCTTACACAGTTATTTCCTCCATTGCAAAACTTTTCCTTTGCAAAACTATGCCAGAGGTCTGCTGACATGAAACTAAATCCTCCTGTAAGTCCTCAGTACCAAATTGTGTAGTTTATTAGGAGTTTGTTGATATCTGCCTGTCTTCTGTCTAGTTGGTCCTTTTTACCGAGTGCTGATCGCTTTCTGGCAAAAGGAGAAAAATAAAGGAACCCCTGAAAAACCAAACAGGTAATTTGTACAACAGAAGAAAATGACAAGGAGAACAGTAGAAGTATTTCACCTTTCCAGCAGAACTAAAGTAACAGGATGGTAGATTGGCAACATTACCAGAGCTTGTGAGGCACGTCCTTTATGAGTACTCAACAGACTGTAGGAGGAGCGGAGTATAACCTGCATCAGAAAAAAATGATCATATGGAAAAAATGTGTTCTTAAACAGCAGTAGTTGTGGGTAGATCCTGCTGAAGTCATCACTATCCTAGACTGACCTACAGAAATCTAGGGCTGAGCTTTGCGTGCAAACTTTCAACTTGATATAGGGGGGGATACATTCTTTCCCTTCCTTAGTCCTTTTCTACTTGTGTAGCTTATTATTCTTTGCTGCTAAGGAGCCATTCAGAGTGCTCCTCACAGACAGGTAGGTGATTGTAGAAAAGGGTTGTGGCTGAGGGTCCTGGTTTCATTCTTTGTTGGGGCAAGAAAATGCAGAAATTCAGAAGCAGGAAAAGGGCAGCGGTTGTGAATATGGATTACAGCAGACACAGATTGGTTTTTCATCTGTTCAGGCCGTTCTTATAATGGTAGGCTTTTCTAGCAGTTGTGCGTTGGTGTATAAAAAAGCAGGTTTCTATCTCCTCTAAAAACGGAGTCAATTAAAAAAACAGCAAAGTATCTCTTCTCATCTCTTTTCCTTTTCTTTTTAAGAGTTCTGGCTATTGAACTGTAAACCTGGCCACATGTGCATTAAAACTATAAAGTCCTTATGAATCTTTAATGAGGAAATGTTCATGTGTGTACAAAGTAGATGGTTTTAACAGAGGCACCTCAGTCACTTTTAATTTTGTTTCCCTCACCATCCCCCAAATACCTCAAGGGCTCCGTTCTGCATTCCTTGCACATTTTGCTTCCTTGGGAAAGACTCTCATTCAAGTTGATTGAAAGACATCACCCCCTTCCTCCCGAAAAGAGCCTCCACACAACAAAACCAAAACACCATTTAAAACTCATTTTGATCTCAGAAAACCATATAAAGAGTTTGTTTCTCAATGTTTTCGGAGCTTTTGATATGGGTTAAGGAGCAGCTCAAAGAATTATTGTAACTGCAAAAAAGGTAACCTTTTAGAAGTGATCAGACATTGTGTTGTGGTGGAGCTTTTTATTAAAGTTGTAAGGTTTCATTATGGTTGCTGCTGTAATTAGGGAGCGGAAGAATGCAGACTTAGTGTCAGAGCAGGCAAAAGCAGGGAGTCCAGTCCCATCTCAAACAGGTCAGCGAAATGGTGGAGACAGCACTGCTTGTTGGCTCCACATGGAGCTGCAGGTAATGTCCTCATTGTTTTGATTCAGTATTGGAAATAATAAAGGTTAATGCCATTAAAAATGTCATGCGAGGAAAAAGCTAATCTTGCAGGAAAATCTCAGAACCTACTAGAAGCAGCATAATGGTGAGCTTGTATAATATTAATGAAAGGGTTATCTTGTTTTCAGAGCTATGTGGTGAATGCAATCAATAACAATAGGACTGTATAAAATCCCATCCTTTTTATTAATTTGCTTTGCTCAGAAAGCTTGTCCTTGCTTCGTTGTCTGCATTTCAAAAAGTTTTTCATCTGAAATTATAGTTCTATTTTTAAGGAAAGGAAACTGGATAGTGAAGAGAAAATGTAATACACTTTGAAATCCATGAAACATTTTTTGTATTTTATTTTTCTAAATAAGGCTTTCCAGTAATAAACATAATAGTGCTTGTGAAGATGCATATATAATATAGTGAGAGGAAAAAAAATAAAAAGAGAGGAGAACAACCAACCCTAAACTCATTTTTGTCTTTGGAGAGGACTAGAAACAGTTGCTTCTCAAATAGAAGTTGTTTGACAACATACCACTATGAAGTATTCTCAGTGTCTCAAAATGATCCATGACAATGGAATTGCTCTTCTGTCACTATTCTTGAAATCAGATTCAGAGATCTGTTTGAAGTCATAGCTGTATGCGGTTTCAAACAGTGTGTGTTAGAAGTAAATATAATATTCAGAGCAATATAACGTGTGAACACTGTGTTTTAAAGTTCTCCCATTTCTGGTGGAGCAGATATCTATTAAATGATAACAGAGGAGAAACAGGTCATGCTTGTTAGTATCATCTGATTTTCGTGGGGTTCAGATTGCAATAATAAGGTGCAGCCTGTCTCATTGAACCTTCCATGAAGAGAGGAAAAGTCCACGCTTTCTCTCAAGCAAAGAAGCTGTGGATGGGCAGGAGTTACTGCTTCTGAAGCAACACTTACCCGAGCATTTTGCTTTTTGATTTGGAAATTGGAACTGTTTAGGAGTTAATAACCGAGCTGGTGAAGGACCTTTCCAGTAACTATGGCTAACTGCTGATCTGCTGATAGAGCAGTGTAGTCACTGGCTGCAGAACAGGTAGTTTTTGTTAATGTCAAAGACATCTATGTGCTTCAGCTCATTCTCTGGCACCCAGACCCTGCTGTTCTATGGGCAGCTGCCTGTTGGTAAGGACTGAAGTGTCTCTGCATACTCAGAGGAGTGTTTTGAGCTGTGCAGCAGACTGGTGATTTCCAGATACATTGGGCTTAGCATACATATGAGCACACGTGCAGATAACTCCCTGTTCATGGCCAGGAAACCTGTGGTAGAACATGACTGGTGGTGGGGGCTGCTACAAGCACAGCCTGCGCATCCTGCGCATGGTGGAACTCTCTCCCTCAGCAAATTGAGCAAATTTGAGCCTGGGAAACGCTCAAGGTAGATGCATAGCACAAGCAACTGTCTCCTACTCATCATGTCTCCCAGTGCCCCTGGTCTTCTGCCCATTAACTGATGAGCCATGGTATGAAAGGGATGGTTATCTCTAGGAAAAACAGAAGTTTGAAACTGGTTATTGCCCCTACTGGATGAGTAGGTCTGCAGCCTGTGCTTTGTGCTGGCACCCACCCTCAGGAAACAGGACACCAGGCGTGGATCACTTGTGCCTGTGGACAATAAGTTGGGCACTTTTGCTTTAAAAGGGTGTGCATTAGCAAAGTAACAACCTTTGTTGCTTTACGTATATGCTCATCTCGGATCAAATTATTTTCTTTCTGATATCCTACAAATGCTTCTTTGAATGCCCTTTAGGATGGGATTGTGCTTCTTTGTGTAATCAAGATTAGGTGCTATCCAAAAATAGCTTGCAGGACTCTACCCTGAATTTGTACTAATCTTCCCCAGGCTGTTTCAGCCCTCACAGCAATCTGAAAGCCGGGCAATATAAAGATATGAAACTTTGTTTGCTTCCAGCCTGCCATTTAGCTATGTCTTCGGACTATTCTCTTCCCAGTCTTGTCATGTATGGTATCACAGTGTGCAGAGATGAATTTGATTTGTTTAGAAGTTTATTTTGATGAAATTTATATAAAACTAGAACTGAAAAGGCTTGGATTGGCTATGACTTAAAGAAACCTGTACTTTGCATGAAGTTCCAGGGTTTAAGCTTTATCTGTGAAAAGAGGATAAACACATGGAGCTCAGCATGTCACAACACTGACCATAGCTAAACAGCACGACACCGCATCGTAATGTATTATGCCAGCTGGAACTGCTGGCAGACAACTTAATTCAGCCATCAGATTGTAACGGAGGTTAATAGCGGCAAAAACACCAGGCCACACAGCTGCTGCTGTCCATAAATTTGTCATATGTTAGTAGGTTGCCTTTTAAATGTTTTGAAATGCCAAGGAGTTTGGTGTGTGACAAACCTTCTTGGGGGTGTGTCGTGCCAGGTTGTATGCAGAGTGTTTTACAAGGTAGGGAAATACAACCCAGATTTTCAGAGAAGGTTTAATATTCCAAGCAATCCAACACAAAGGAATGAGAAAGTTTCTCTCTCTCCCTTTTTTTTTTTCCAAAACTTCTTCATTTTCCTTTGTCTAATGCATTTTTGGCCACCCAGGAGATAAAGCAGATACTATATAAGTAATAAAAGTAGCCTCACTTACAGGTTTGAAGGGTTTTTCAATGAAATATTTATTTTTGTTGCTGTGCTAGACAGAAGGTTTTCACACAGACAATGTGTTCTGTTTTTCTCACATCATCAAATGTTTAATGTACGAGCTGCCTGCAGTAAAGATGTAAAGCTTGTGAAATCCTTCGTTATAGTGTGCTACAGTTGTAATTCTAAATATTTTCAGCTCAGTGGGTGGCTTTAAATCTGATTTAATTGTTTTTTAGTTATGATCCACACAGCTATGGTGGTATTAATTCATATGATATTGAGCACTTTTGCAGTTGTCTTTGCAAAAAGGTATTTGGGCAGTTAACTGACCTCAGTAGTTTCTCATCTGTGTATATGCTTATATTACAATGGGGTTTTATAAGGTGGAAATTTAAAATAAGACCCTGTCTTAAAAACTAATTAGCTCTGGATTTTTTTGTTTGTTTGTTTGTTTGTTTTTAAAGTGTAGTTGTGGTGCTCTGAATCCAAGGAAATAAAATCAGGAATTCGTGAATTAAAATGCACAGTGTAGCAGGAAGTTGAATGTTTTCCTGTTGAAGCATCTGTTTAACTATTCAAAACATCACAAGCAAATATGTTTTTAAAAGTTTATTACATAAATTCTGATTATATGAATGCTAAGAACATGTGGCTAAAATGTTCTTTTACACATATTACAGTAATATACGTTATATATGATTAATAGAATAGATTATATAGTTAATATATAATGTAACATATTGTATATAATTTTTAATACAATAAAATATATAGCAATGTCTGTAGATACCTATTAGACTGTGTTTGTCTACCTGTCTACCATTTCCCTTTCTCTGGTTTCCCAATAGAAGCAAGATTTCCATTGTCAAAGACTGCTTTTCATTATTAACTTGCAAATAAAATTTCTGAAATACATACAGTCAAAATGCTATAACTGTTGGGCTAACTTTTCTTGTTGAGCATTTTCTCACAAGGAAACTCACCAAACATAATGCAATAGAACTTCCTTTATTTGCACTCATAAGCTAATTTATAGCAGACACTAGGGAAGATGTTTACTTGTGAGCAAAACCAACCTCCTGCGAAATATTCTAAATGACTGAAGCAGCTGTGGAGCACTCAGGCAAGAATGCATTGTCTAAGTGAGGAATTTTAAATTAGTCCTAGCCAGTTATATATGCAGACTTGCAAAAGAATGCAGATCAGGAAGCACATGGGAACGCAGAGCATGGAGAAGCGTGTGAGTACCTTCTTTGTGTTCCCAGCCACCCTCTTGTACCCCTTGATGCACCCACCTTGTTTTTGAAGTCCCAGGAGGGAAGAGCCCAATTACAGAAATAAAGGTTTTATTTGAGGAAAATGAGGAAAATCTGCTAGTATTACTTCACATATTGTTGAAGTTACCGCTTTCGATGGATTTTGCACTTTAGGATCTTTCACCCAGTGTTCCGTCATTTTACTAGTCAAATTCAATCTGAAAGTAATGGAAAACAGAATCTTTCCTAAATTAAGAAAGGGAAAGAAGGAAAAAGTCTCTAGGCAGAATCTCAGACCTGAACAAGTGTATGGCTGTTCCCTGTAGTCATGATGAAAGTAATGCAGATTCAGTTTTAGTTAAAGTTGCTGAAAGATTCTTCCACACTAGCCATATTCAAACCACAGGAAAGCATTATTCACTGAAGCACTGTATATCATCTGTTCTTTTGCTGATTATGTTCTGGATGTAACCAACTTTCCTAGAATCATGTATTCCAAATCAGATTTATAGTTGCCATATTAACAAAAACAAACAAACAAACAAAATCCCTTGCCTTTCTTCTGCGAGACCTTTAAAGAAAAATGGAGTAATTAAACTTCTGCTATTAATAAGCACTGCTGACATGACAGGTTTTTTCTAACCATTTTCTTTTATATTACTGCTAAATATAGGTATTGCTTAATAATTCCCTTGGGGGATATTTTTCTGTTGATGTGCTAAAGAACATTGTGGAATTCCTATTAATTTTCATTGGTATTAATGATGTCAGTCTCAAAGAATACTTCAAACATGTAATTGGAAAGTTTATTGAGACAGTCTTGGTTATATAAGTTAATATATCATTAACAGTATTTTATATGGGAAAACAGATTGAATTCTGTGCTCATTTCCTCAGCTTATGAAATCTATCATGTTACCTAGGTACTGGGGGGAAAAAAACCCAACGTTCTATTCCCTAGAGAAGTCTTTTCCTATGTTGATGTACTTCCATCCCCTGAGAAAACTGTCTCTACTTAGAAAAAAAATGTCGATTTAGGGGAAATGATCAGTGTTTTTCAAAAACCTCCATGGGGGGGGAGTGGTGGAAAAAGGCACCAAGTATTGCTCTAAGTTATGTTTCCCACCACTATACTGAAACTGTGACAGTGTACCTACCCATCAGCCTGTTCACTGGACTGGGGTCTTATGTGTAATAGAAAGTGTTGCTTTTAACATGAAAGATATATTCTGGTTTCTGGATTTCCAGAATGTACTATTACAAGTGAATACTATGAACATTTAAGTAGATGAAAAAGTAGTTGTTTCTGTCATCTAAGCCTTCACATTTTAACTGGTGTTTTTTGTCAATTAAGCTCCTTTTTTTCCTTATTTGAGATGCCTGTAGAATATTTTGCTGATCCTTGAAAATGATCTCCTTAAATATTGACAGTTTTTGTTTACCTGTGAGCAGATAATCTGACACTTCCAGATTACTTTTGAAACGCGTCGTTCAGGCAGAGCAGTGTACACAAGTGGGGGTACACTATATGGGTTTGATGGCTCTGAGCTCAGCAGCAGTGTAATGGTTTTCGTGGTGCAAAAAATTATTTGAGCTTGAGCTCAAAATGTGTGCTAGAGCTCTGCTGAAACTGGGAGCACTCAGAAATGTGTTTCAGAGGTGATAAATTTTCAGGTGAGTGACAGCAAAGTAAATACACATAGGGATGAGTATAGTACTGCATGTAGGCTCCTCAGTCTTTATGAAAACCAGAGTCCTGGGAAGGACAGTGCAAAGACATCTGAGTAGCAATGACTTATAAGTTGACGAAATTGGGTTTCTCTGTATTAGCCTACACTTTATGTTACTTATTGTCCAAACTTTCATTTGACATAAACTCTGCAGTCCCCTTTTTCCTGGATTAGAGAGACTGTACCGAATTCGATGACACGTTTGTCAGATGGATATCAGGACAGCAAATGAGATGCAGAAACCTGTTAAAACTCATCTTTTCTTATAGATGGTGTTGCTTGATAGCAAGTCTTTCATTTCTAATGAATGTTTGCCCAGGAAATCTCTGACTGAGACCAAGCATCAATTTTCTTTTAAAATATTGCATTTTTGCCTCTTTTATTTTTTTTTTCATATGGGATGGAATGTCTGGTATTTTCCAAAATGTTATAGAAAATTTTGAAGATTTTCCTGCCTATGAGGTAACACAGAGTTCAAGGCTGAAAGTTTAAAGATACAGCAGTTTCCTATATTTCCTTAACTGTTTCAGCTGGTTAATGCAAGGTCATTGTTAGTCTTGAATATTCGTGTAGGTTTGACTATAATTTTTCCTCAGTTAACTCAGCTGAGAAGAGCAAGAAGATTACTAATTAAGGGACAGGACTGTGGGTGGTTTTCTGTGTGCATTGTGGATGTACATGCATTGGTACAACAGTGGAGAGGTATAGTTAATTATCCCTTAAAAACCTTGTGTTGGTACATGCTCTTGAGACTGAACTGATTTTTAAAAAATAGAAGTAATTACATTTATATAAAATTAGTATTTTAAAACTGCAAAAGATGCAGTAGGGGAAGACAATGCTATGGTTAGTTTATATATCCTATTTTATCGTCATTATATAAAAAAAAAACTGTAAGAAGTGATTTGTGCCTTTTTTTTTTCCAATACGTAAAATTCAGCCAGTATTTTATTTTGATTTATAGTATAGTTTTACTGTATTTGGCATGGTTATTTTCATTGTTATGTCAAATACTATTACCACAGATGTCAGACTTGGGAGTTGGATAGCTGTATGGGAAACTTTAGAAGTGACAGAAGTCTCAGTGAGAATTGGAAGGATACACTACTACAGCCACATTGCGTGGCTTTGTGGTTCTTTCTGGAAAACCTCAGGCAAAAATATGGTATGCATCCATGAACTGTAGCACGTGCCCATCCAGGGAGCATATGCTGTACTTTTGGTCTGTGTATGTGCAATAAATCCAATGGGTCAAGTTTCTGGGCATGTGCTGACCTCAGCACAAGCCAAACACTGCTTGATTCAGTGTGTCCCTGAAATGTCAAGTCTGTTACATGCACTTTCAGACATCTGAAAACTTTGGACAAATGAATATTCTGGATAGTGCCACTGTCAGGCTAAGATAATTTGTGAGTTTTTTTCTTTGCCTTCTGTTTTCCTCTTCTCTATCATTTTTATGCAATTTTTGACAATGGTTTCTATACCTCGAGTCAGTGAGAAATGTATTTTGTGGAAACAGGCCTTAGATGTGGCAGTGTATCTCATGTATGTGCTTTGAGGACAGGTATTGCACCTATAACAGACTTTTTTTTTTTTTTTCTGTAGCTATACACTATATATACTGTGTAGCTTGAAGACTTTGAAGCATTTCTTGAGGCATTTTCGATACTGTGTTTTCCATTGTCTGGCAAAATTTTAGGTTTGTGGGCAGGAAATCGTGTATACATAGAATGTTAAAGTAAAGAAGAAAAACTGTGTGGGAAATAATTCCTGATTGTATGTAATACGGAAAATATAACAAATGGGCTGCTAGGCTGATTTGTGTTTCCTGACCTTTATCACCTGATGTCAACTTTGTATCATATTTCCCTGGTAATGACAGATATAAATTCATGATGCTCTATGGCAATATAGGTTATTTCAGTCTATAGAACTGTCATCTTTTGCCTGTGGTTCAGACTTATGTCACTGATTTAACTCATGAGTAGTTGAAAACGTGACGCCACCTGGGTGATGCTTATTTACCTTCTCCAAAACCTTTTGCTACGTTGAAAACTCTTCCTTCACTTCCAGACTACTGCTATTTTTGAAATTTGGCTTCTGTGCCTTTCATTTTTCAAAATGGTTTTGTACCTACATATTTTCAGACAAACTGAATGTCAGTGGCTGTTTTCCCTATATGCAGTCTTCCAGATGAGATTGCTATGTTTTCTGCATTTTGACTTCAATAGCTTTCAGCACTTTTGGTTTCAGGCAACATGAAGATGTGTACTCTTCAGCGGTTTACGCAACATGCTTTGTATTTGCTGCTTTTTAAAACTAAAATACTAAAAACCTAAAAAATTAAATACTAGTTTTTCCACCACCATAGATTTTCATCCATACCATACATTTTTAGAGTTATGATTTAAAATTTGCCTTTGTTATTTTATAAACCAAAAAAGTAATTGTATTTGAATTTTTTTCCTTCAGTTAATACAGAAGAGATAAAAAGGTCAAGATGAAGGGCAGTGTTGTTTCCTGCACTGAATACCACAGATGTCTTGGCTTTGTCTAAGTCATGTTCAGCTGCATCTAAGAGGTTTTAATGGAGAAACCTCTACCAGTGTCTTATTTTGATTAATAGCTATAGTAGAATACTATGTGTCAGTATTCAGAAGACCAAAGAAATACTATCTTTCTGTTGTCTAAAAATGATACAGACAAAAAAAGCCATATATAATCATTCCACTGTTAAAATATACACTAATAGAGAAGATTCTTATGTCCATGTAAAAGCAAACAGCACGGAGTTAGAAAACAGTAACAACATTTGTGAATTTCTGTAGTAGGGTGACATATCTGTGTCACAATATCTGTGACAATTAGATGTGCCATATATCCACTCTATTGCCTATTAAAAGTTTTACATTGAACCTTGTATTGATTTAAATTTATTTATAAAAAAATTAGCATCAGTGCTTCATATTTTATTTTAATAAATTAATATTTTGATACATGTGATTGGATCCTATTAAAAAAAATAAACAAAGAAAAGCCAAACAACTCTGATGTCTGTGACTAAAAGTAGTGCCTATAGGTAACAATTCATTTGAAACTCAGCTAATGTGATTAAGGCATGAAAATACATTCTCTTAAATTATATTCTTTGCTAAATAATAGGCATGGCCCGATTAAATGGAAGGAAGTAAGAACATCTGTGCAAATTTCAGAGGTCTGCAGGGTGTAACCCTCTCTTTTATGCAAGCCTACGAAAATGCCTGGAACCACAATACTTTGAATACTTTTGGTATTTTTTGGTAGTTCGACTCTGAAAATATCCGCTAAGTACTCAATAGGCTTATGTCAAACCGGCTACGTAAATTTTCAGTTCTCAATTGTAGAATAGCCTGGTAAGTTCTTTAAAATTAAGTAAAATTGAGAAGTAGTATATCATGAGTAGTTGTGCATATATAAACCTGTTCTATTAATTTCATAGTACAGACTTTTGTTTCAGGCAGTTGGTTCTTGGAAGTGATGTGGGGTGTACAGCTCAGTTTGGCTGTTACTCATTTAAGATGACTCAGATATATTGCCCTGTCATGTAATATTCTAGAAAAGAAGTCCAAGCCTTAAATTGTGCTTCCCTAGGCAGAACCACTAAAGGGAGCAGCTGAGTAAACGATGTTCTGGTCCTGATACATTCCTTATCTGTCGTTTGCTAAGATTTCAGGCACAGTAGATTTACTGTTTGTAAGTGACTGACTTGAGATTGCTGAGCTCATACAGCTGAGAGGTTGGCAATGAAAACATTTTGATTTAGTAGTCTCTTGTCAATCAATATGTAACCCTTAGTCTCTCCTAACAAGCTGAAGTTAGGAATCTCTTGTGATGTCACCGGTATATTTGACCACAAGTCTACTACTTTTATTGTTTATGCAAAAGTTTGAGGCATATTAACAATTTTATTTATATCTGGAAAATTCTGATGGTGGTGAGGTCAAAGTGGACGGTGCAGCAAGAAGGTATACAATTCTCTGTGGTAAAGAAAGTTACTGGCTTTCTTTTGGTCTCCAGGTGAGTGAAACCGCGGAATGGTTCTTCAGGGAGCAGTGCCAGTGAAGGACTACGGTGGATGCTATTTATAGAGCTCATTGATTAAAGGAGAAATAGATTGAGTCTCCTTTCCTTTCCTGCATGGCTGGCTGATTGGAAAGAAACAATGAAAGTTACCTTTTGTGCCAGTAGGTTTATTTTAATATGATCAAATTAATCGATGTGAAATTGGATTCAATTAATGATGATGGTCTTTCACTCTCAGGTGAGAGCCATAACTTGCTATGAAAGACAGCAATATAAAATTTAGAGTGTTTCTGCTGCTCTCCTATTATGATAAAGTATGTACAATTGATCATATTTTCTATATAGTTGTATATGGTAGGATTATTATTTGGTCTTTTAAAAAAAATAATTTGCAATACTTGGAAAATACAAGGTCATGTTGTCCCTTCATAACTGTTTGATTAAGTGGCCTCTAGCAGTTTGTTTCCTAGACGTTGCTGCCACATGATGGAGGCACTGAAGCCTACTATTTCCAATAAAAACACATGAATTAAACAAAGATCATTTGATGCCCTTTAATTTCTGTGATGAACCTCTTTGCTTCTCTTTCTAGGTCACAGCAGTAACTGTTACAGGGCTGCTATTTAAATATATCATATTTATACATTTTGAAATAGACACGCAAGTCTCTATGAGAAGAATGAACAACAGGATTGGTGAGAAACAGAAAAGTTCTTTGCAAGTAAAATCCTGAAGGGAGTGTTGCTATACTGGGGTCTGTGGTTGCTCTTGCTTGCTCTTCATGTGTTGTTTTGGATAAGGACAAGTTATTGCCAAATCATGAGTGAGTTTGTCATGTAAGAATATCAAAAACAAGACATTAATTCTAAGAGATTTCTATCCTACTAACTTTTAGTCTGTCTTTTAGAAGTGAAATACAAGATCTTTTTGATTTTGTGAGATTTGCTTGAACAGATGAATCTGAACACTCTTTGAGAGAAAACAAACAGGGGACTGAAACCCGTATTTTAAGAGTTATGTAGTTGAGTAATGCCAGCCATTCTATAGCTCCTCTACCTAAAAACTTGTATTTTCATTCTGGTTTATCTCATATAGGTTTGCAACTTAGCTTAGGATATCCATAAAATGTTTTCAGTAGGGATAGGTAAGCCAAATTGCCTTACTGAACTGTTTTCTCAAGCCACTAGTTAGTTTCTCATCTTAAGCAAGCATTTACAAGTACAGACAATTTTTATTTATTTTCCATTTTTGTAGTTTCATTTAGATCCGATAGTAGCTCCCATGGTATATTCTAATGTTTTTGATGGTGCTTTCTTACTGAGGTGTCCATACGGTTTGGGGATATCCATCCAGCAATTTATTGCTTGAGGTTTTTTTTCCCCCCACTTTTTTTTTTAACCAGCAGATTAGACCAGGTTTAATGTTACTGTCTGCAATGAAATCTTGGCAGGTTACAAACAAAATCTACAAATTACAAATTCTGTAACAACTTCCTTTGAAGACTTAAAATGAAATACAGAGTTTTACAAATGATGATGTTCAGTCAATTGCTGCAGAATCTGCTGTGATGTAAATGTGCTTGCCACATATTTTGCTTTAAAAAAAAAAAAGGCAATGAAATATTGCTGAGTTTAAATTTTTTCTGGTTTTGGAGGTACTGCTCTGCATGACAGAGTCACTTCGTAACTTTAAGACCACTTTGTGGCTATGTGCATTTTAGGAAGTACTGCTGAATGGATCACCAATATAGTTGTAATTGATTTATTTTTTAATTGGAAGAAAAGTTGTTTAATTCTAGAATGGAAAACTTAAATGTCCAGAATTAAGAAAGTCCACAAGGAGGATACCAAATACGTGGTTGAGGAGGATATTTGGATGGCTGTTGACAGTTGAGATTTTACATATTGGAAATAGATGTGGGTTTCCTAAACTAGAAGGGAGAGAGCATCACTGTCACTGTCTTTCCTTTGAGAAAAACTGCGTGTTATAGGCTGTGAATGGGGAAGGTACCTTCCCCACAGTCTAGAGTGAGGGGAAGTTTATGTAATGAATGAGTGGTATAATTTCTGTTTAATCAAAGTATTTGCACTGTGTGGGAGCAGACTTTGGAAGAATTTTCAGTTTGGGAGAGCCAGCTGTGAATTCTAGGTTTTCCTCGCCTTTCACTATGATTGTAATCCACAAGTCATTGCCACCCAAATAGCTGTCAACACAACACCCGCTGTTTGACTTGCTAGTCTTAAAATACTGAGCCAATTTTTTGTCACTGGATTTGGTAGCCCATACCAGCAGGTTGCAAAAACTGCCTTCTTCAAAATTGGTACAGGTCCCTTTTGTATGAACTTTTGTATGGTGTTCAAGGGCTGGAGAAGTTTTTTGCAGAGCTTCACATGAGGTCTGATGTGTTGGAGGTCATTTCAGTGGGACAGTGTTGCTCGCATCTGCTGTGCTTGCTGCCATGCTTCTGACCCCTAGTAAGCATGGGAGAAGTCATAGTAACCTCCCATTGTATCCACCAACTCTCCTTCATCATGTCAGCTTGGTTTCTGTGTAATCCCTGTATCTGGGCATGCTGTTGTCTCCCCTGAATGACTAAATGATGATGAAATAGATGTGATGCTTCCAGCTCAAAGCTGAGGAAGTACACAGGGGAGGCATCCCTCAGTATCTGTTCCTCGTAAGCACTTGTTGTGTCCACTACTGGCCACAATTGGATGCAGGACTCTTGGCTGGATGGACTTTTAGTGTCGTCCTGTCTGGTAGTTCTTGTACTCCTATTACATAGGAGCCCAAAGTACTTCACTTGAGGCTCTGAGTGCAGCCAGGCATTTAAAGCCTCGGCACTTCCTTTCATAGATAGAACCCACAGAGTCCTGAAAAAGCAGCAAGACACTCACTGACAAATCTAATAATATCTTTCAGAAAACTGTGACCAACATGCCAAGTGCTATAAATATGCTGTAAATATGAGGTTCCAACTACTCTGTCCTCTTCTTTTGGTTTTGCAAATGTCACTGTTGCTCATGAAGAGAATGAAAATGAATGAAAATACAATGAAGCAAATTGCAGTTCTAGAAGAGCACTTTCATATGGAACCAGCAGGCTTGAATTTTCAAAATAGAAGTACAAACAAACGATCTCTAATGAAAAACTATACAAAAATAATACTAACATTTTAGACATCTTCTGTTTTCTGTGTAGGGCTGGATTTTTTCTTTTTTTCCTTTTTTTTTTTTTTTTAATTAATGCTGAAATGAGCAATTATCAGGTTTGATTCAGTGTTTTAAATGCAGTTGGCAGTTTATTCCTGGCCCAGTTCATAGAAAACTCATGCATCATTAATATGGGATTTTCACGCACTTGGAAGAATGCATTCTACACTTTTCCAGCAGAAAGCAGCCTCTTTAGCATGTACAATATGTTCATTAAATACCTTTCCTTGTTTATACAAGTGCTCATGTCTCCATTATTCATTCAAGCAGAAACTAATACAAAATGTGGTACATCTGCTGTAGCACGTAAAAGTAACTAAACATGGGGAATAAAAACCAAATCACCAAACCTTAAGAGGAGGTCATTCTGCTCACTTAAGAGAAATTGTGATGCATGGTTTTTTTTCAATATTTGGAATGTCATCTAATTTCTGATGGATATCAGATGACATTTGAGTCCTACACGTGTTTTCAAAACTTGGGGGGGAGGGTATTTTCTCATTCAAAACTGATTTTTTATTTTTTTATTTTTTTTTTATATAAATACATTGATGGCACTTGCAGTGGGAGGGACAAAGGTTTGAAAGGGAAGAGGTGACTGGAACTGCAGGGAATTGCTGGCGTTCCCTGTTGTACCTGAGGTAAGTGACTTGGAGATGTTCTCTGATGAACCAGTCCAATGCAGAGCATTTGGTTATACATACAAAGAGGAACAGTTTTGACAATTAAAACCAACAAGGTGTTTGTCTAAAATCAGGGAAGTCCCAGGCTCAGATCTTTGCCCCGCACTGGACAGCTGTGGCCCTTCCTGTCACAAAGCATGTCCTGCCTGCTGGCCTCTCAGCTGTTCTCCCTTGCTCCTGTTTTCTTCAAAAACATGGAGAAACTGATTTTTCTAGTATTGAATGAGAAAATAATACTAAGCCTCCAGTTTTCATGAAATCATAATGTTTTCTTGCCCTCCCTGGCAAGAACACTTTTTGTTACAGTAGCGACATCTGCCAAGGTTTTATACTCCCAGAAGCACTGGAACATGATTTTTTCAGATACTCTTTTAAGGTTTGATGGTTAGGATGTTAATCTTTCTGCACAGTTGAAGAAAAGATATTGTCGAAGACATTTCTCCATCCCATTTTCAGGAGGTAGCATTCAGGTCTCTATATGCAGGCTGTGCACTGTAGAGAACTGAAAAAATCTGAGTGATTTGGAAATCAGTGCTGACTCCTTGATACAGGAGAAAGTGTTGTCATTCCCAGGGAGCTAGTTTGGGAGGGTATTGCATGCCAAAGGATGCAGGGATCATGTGCAGCTAGATGTGCATCCAACCTCTCACCAAAAGGCTCTTACTCTTGTTAAAGCATATGTGCTACAAGTATAAGGCAATGTAAAATGCTTCTTGATGAAGGAGGTACAGTTCTGTGCAGTAACTCATGCTACAACAATTGCTGTAGACATTTAGATAAACCATTAAAGTCTTGTAATATCTTTGAGAACTGATTTTTTTTTTAAAATTTTTTTTTCCTTTTAGGGGATATAATCAGGTAAATTGGGAAATTCATTGTGTAAATGCAGCTTTAAAATAACACTCCGTTTTGCCTTTCCATTATGTATATCTACTGTCAACAGTTTTTTTTTTTTTCATGTGAGTTTCTTAAGTTTGGAAGTTTTCTAAATCCTGATACTTTAATGGAGGCTGTAGATGAAATATAATCCTCATCTATTCATAACCAGTCAAAAATAAACAATTTTTTCAAGCCATTAGAGCATACAAAGGAAAAGTTCATGAACCAATCATTTGGGGCTTTTGGCACACCATACGGAACTTTTCTAACAGCTGTTTATAAGGTCCTAATGTGTTTATTTTCACAATAAATCTGACTTATTGCTGAATGTGTTGGTTTCATGGTAAAATAAACACGGAAGATTACAAACATAACCTTTCATAAAGTCTTCTGAAAGCCCAAGGCCTGATTTAATAAAAGTGATATTCTCTATATTGCCTAGGAAATGCATGCAAGCTCTGAGGAGAGAAAAAAAAAAAACAGCCCAAGCCCTTGCTTTAAAATACAAAATCTATTATCACCAAGTTTACATTGTATCTGAGCCATTCAGCCTGTAAAAAA
>VXAL01014687.1:13234-24582 GCA_013399475.1 Chauna torquata | reverse complement strand
AAAAAAAAAAAAAAAAAAATTGATAGATATAAATACTAATAAGTCATTAATGAGAGAAGTGTATCTTAGTGCTGGTGGGGAAGGGCTAGGTGGCAGAAATGCTATGTCTATAAATATACAAACAACTTCATTTAGAAATTACAGAATTAGGCTAAGCAAATTTAAACAATTTACTAACAGAGTTGCATGTAGTTAAGCAGTTTTAAAGTGCTCTGAATGCATTTACATTATGACTTTTACTGGTTTAGTTAGAAGAATTTAAGTCATTGTGCCCTAAATCAGGATATTTATGCAATTTCTCCAGTATTTTGTCCCTTGTCAGTGCCAGAGATGGGAATCCTATTTCACTAAAGTTAGCGGCTCCATTACCCATGTTGTTGAGTCAGGATTTCAGCTCAGATGTGTCATAACATGATCAAATTTTCAAGAAGGAAATTAAAGAATAACCAGTCCATAAAAGAAAAGTCCTTGTTTTATACTGTGTCCTCAGAAATCCTGTCTGATGTGTATGTGTATGTCCTCATTAGGCATGTAATTCCTAATTCTTTTAGTGAATCCTTCTAAGCTCTTGACCTCAGTGATATGCTTCAGTAATGAGACTGTAGGTTAATTACATATTGTGTTAAAGTACTTCCCCTGACAGCTTAAATGTGTTGCTTTTGAACTTCATTAGATACTCCCTTGTTCTTGTAGTATTATAATGGATCACTACCAACTATCAAATAGACTTTTGTGTTGGATTCATTATTTTATTTGTCCATTACTAAAGAGACTTCATCTTTTCTTCTTCATAGTAAAGTCTCTTCATAATTCCTCCAAATGCTTTAGCTTTCACATAACGAAAAAGTTGCTGTATGTAAGTTTTACTGCACTTCTTGTATGTCCAAATGTATGGGTGGGAAACAAACTTGGCTACAATTTGCTGTAATGCGGAGCATCCAGTGTCAGATAGACTGCTTTATATAACATAGCATTGTTTCAATATATAATTTATTTTCAAAAGGACTTGAATCATGGCCATAGAATGTGCTTTATGTGCACGCTTTGTTCTCAGATAGAAGCCTGCAGGATCTCAAACAATTAAAAAGAAGTTGTCATTACAGTGCTGAAACGCTGGTGCTTTGGGGATAGTTTGGGAACGGCTCCAGGGGACATGCCTGGGAGGGTGGACCTGGATAGCAGATTGTTTTTAAGAAAACATCCTTCTTCTGAGTGATTTTATGTAAAAGAAGAAAGAGACCATTGAAATCCATTAAAAATGCTTTGTATTTTTGGAAATGGTTTTTAAAGTTCAGAAAAAATGGACCAGCTGGACTAAGAATCTTAATACACTATACAGTAGATATCTGTTTTCTGGGTGACACTGCAGACATTTATAAATGCCAGAAATGTTGGTCTATGCCAGAATGTGGTGGTTTTTTTTTTTTTTTTTCCAGAAACGGGACAAGCTTTTTCTGCCACCAGGAAAGCTGCAAATTTCTGATACTTCCTCCAATAATTACTGTCTTGTAGAGCTTTTATGAATATTTTGTCTTCCCAGTGAATAATTTAAACTATGTTTGATTAGTTAAAAGGAAAGAAGGTTATAACAATAAACATGCTCATCACAGTCCCCATTTTTCTGAAAGTAATTAAGACTTTCCTAGCAAGAGTTCATGCTGTGGTAGCCTATAACTCTTGTACAGATCCTTAAGTACTGGTGTCATAAATACTTTACGTAGGAAAGAACAAGCAGATTGGTTGGGAAGGAAATTTTTAGTAGAATCAGTATCAGGAAGAGTCTGTGCCCAGCCAAATACTTACTGTTTACAGAATTAGCTGAAAATGAATACTGCCCCTTCAGAGCAATCTGGGTATTTTTTGTTTGTTTAAAACTTGTTTTATTTAAGCTTTCTTTCAGATGCTACTTTGTATTCCTGGTGTATTTCAAATAGTTATATGACATGAATTTCTTTGACTTCATTGTGGTCTCTCAGAGGTCTGTGCCAAAACTCCTGTGAATATTGTTCTGATCTCTTTAGGGCAGGGATTGATCCTGCAAATGATTGTATATGGGTGAGCTTATATCCAGTCATTATATATATATTTTGATATATACTATATCCCTATTAGTGGGATATATATATACTGGGATATTCTGTGTGTATATATATATATCCAGAATGGGGAAAAAAATGTGTGTTTGCACAGCACAAAAGAGCTCCAGCCCTGACTTACAGAAGCCTTCTGGAGGCTTCTGTAAGATAAATATAAAATATGTTTGTTGTTGTTGTTTCTGGAATCAAGTCCTTGAGCCAAAAGTAGACAAAGTACAAGAATACTTCCAGTTCAAATCTTATTGATGCAAATGCTGAAGTTGTTCTGGATATCATCCTCTGTATTTTATTTATATGTAAAAGGGCAGATTTATCAGTATTCTTTATCACTATTCTTTATCAGTAGAATGTATTCATTATTCATATCTAGGCCTGCGATTTTAGGTGGCTAACTTGTAAAAATAACAGTACTACCCTAACTTATTAGTAAATCAAGAGTAACTTAATCTAAATGTTGACAAAATGTTGCAATTCTAGATGACTTGCAGTATTATACCTCCCAAAAAGAACTTACGCACTGAAGATGCACTTGAATTACAAAAGAGGGAAATAAATCAGAGGTAGAAATGTGTGATTTCTAATATCCAAGAGACAAAGTTTAAATCCTGTACTGCAATTCATGCCCAGTTCAGCTCATACTCTCTCAGAATCTACTGGTTTATGGAAATTACCTTTCTTAAATTACCTAACTTTGTTGCACTCTACATGTAGGTAGTATGTCAGGAAATGATTTAAAATTTTTACTACCTATATGATGCTGTTTCAGATCAGTCACCCATGCATTATACAGACTCAAAGTTAGAATAACTATTTACATGTAGTTCTGTTCTACGTGAGAGTGGAGCCTTCATTTAGAAAAATGGACAAAACAAACAAAAGAAAAACAACCCTCACCCATCAACATTTTTGACACTTGCATATTTTTAATAGCAGCAGTCACTAACCCAGCACTTAGAAGGAATACTATGAACAGTTAAATACACCATAAATCTTATATTTCATATATAATAAACAAGTGCATTGTCATAATTATGGAAAAATACATGCACAGTTGCAAGTAAAACTGATAAATTTGATGATGATGAGTTGCTGGGTTTTAACTTTTAGATTTTGACTTTGGTATCTGCAAAGTATTTTTGAAGCGTGTGTAAGAACATTCCCACATTCCCATTATTATTATTATTATTATTATTATTTTACTATTTTGCTTATTAATTAGTTTCATTTCTCTTAAATTTAGAATGATTGAAATAGTGTCTGATGTTCATTTTAGTTTTAGTTCATATACTGCTTGGCAGGAAGGTCTTGATCCTGACTTGATGAAAGTAAGTGGATCAACCTCTTAGCTTCTCTCCCTCATGGATGTACGTGCTCAAAAAAAGAGGCAAAGGAGTGAAGAAATCAGGCCTGCATATAGCTCTATTCAAATCAAGAGGTTGCTGAACAAATTCTGCAACAGTTTTGTTTTCTTTTTAGGACAGTTCTGTTGTTAATGAGTCTAACTTCCAAACAATGGCAAACTTTTCTTCTATTTAATTGTGTTTGTAATTCATTACTTTAGGTAAAAGCATAATTACTTAAATATTGTATTTTATTTGCACATAGTTCTTTGTAATTGAATTTTAGAAGGAAATGTTCTTTGTTTTCTTGATGTGAAAAATATATATTGATGGATGGGCATGTAATCTGTGTGAAAAATGTTTTGTTAAATCATTAACACTAGATTGTTTGTCTGTCTAATCGACAACCTTTTGATGGCAACAGAGATTTCACTGTGATAGTTTTTAATATTCTTCTTTTCCCATTAGGACAAGGAGCAACAGTTTTAAAGCAGCCTCTGTTTCACTTTAATATGAATAGATAAATTGTCAAAGCTGCCAAAAAGAAAGCTTCCGTATTACAGGGTATGTGGTAAGCAACACTGCATACAGTGTTCTTGCTGGTAAACACAAACTGTGCACATTTAGTAGTGCAGCTCAGTTCTCATTCTTCAGATGAATTTAATGATCTACAACGTTGTGATGAGATTTTGGAGAATTGGGTTAGTGTGTGCTGAGTGGGAGACAGATAGGGGATGACATATTTTCTGAGTTGCCCTTTCCCACCACTTATCAGCAGAGGGGAAGGGATAAGGGTGGAATATATGCATAGTGCATATTTGTTCCACAGGAAGACACTGTTCTCCAGAATTAACTCTTTTTAAAATATTCTGTGTGGGAAAGGAAATGCAAAACCATCTTTAGCTTTATGCTGCATGTCTTTTTGAAATTTAGAAGAATGATTTGATTTCAGTCTTACCTGCAGCGTTTCTTAGGGATATTGCACTGTGCCTTTTTAAGAGATTTGAACTGCAGTCCCAAGCGTATAACTTAACACTCTGTGTTGGAAGGGAGCATGTGTCACATTAATTATACTCTCAGCTGCGGTTTGTTACTACTGTCTTTTTTTTTTTTTTTTTTTTCTTACTGCTTTAAAGAGAAAGTTGGTTCTAGTCCTGGCCTATTTTGAAACTGTCTGAAAACAGCTGAAAACAAGCTATGTTGCAGCCAAATGGGTAGTAAATAATACATAGAGCCCTTAAACAGAAAATTTAGCAGCTTGGTAGCTGAAGAAGTCACTAAGGCTCCCATCAGCAGCAAGATATAGTGGACTTAGTGGCTGTCAGTACTGTCATGCATAGTGCGGATATCTAGCTTTCAAAGTGTAATTCTCATCTATTCTTTGGAGACCTAAGCTCTTTAGGAAGTGAATAGGGAGAATTAGGTGTGTAAGAAGAGGATCCAAAACTGCCATCATGTGGAGGGCCTAAACAGGCACCAACTGGCTTACAAAAATGCTGAAGCCTGACATGATTTTTTTCCTGTGCAACCGTAAGTTAGAAGCCTTTGTGGGACTGGAGTTTGCAAATGAATATTTCTGAAGTCGCTCCTTTTTATAGACGTAATTGACTCAATGTTTTCTTTTGAAACCTGGTCATAAGAGAAAGACATTGTGCTTTTGCTCTTTCTTTAGCAGCCTGCTGGCTAGAGTATCTGCTTGGGAAGAGAAAGACTCATGTTCAGCCTGAGCACATCAGGCATTTGTTACCTTTGTGGAAAAGGCTTTAACCAGGATGTGGGTCTGGCTGAAGTGGAGCTGTGCCAATATGTAGTTGAGTGTTTAAGATTTATGGGGCCAGGAAGAAGAGAACAGAAGCAGTCAAGTGCCAAGGGTATTTCATCAACAAGGAGAAAATGGGTTTTGCTATAAACATTAATTTGATAATATACAGAAATACTGTTCTAGGGGACAGAGGCTCTTGTCTGCTTCTTCATCTCCTGTGTGTCTTAAATGTAGGTATGCCTCCCTTTTGGGAAAGGACGGCACTGAAATGGTGTCTTCCATTTCCCCAGCTCTAATCGCTAGCTTGTCATAGAAAAGATGGATGGCAACACCACCTCAATCCTTTGCAGTGCTCTGGGATGCTGTGTCTGGATGTTTGTGTCTGCGGCCATGCTGAGCACATCCCATTAACCTGCCCGGCCCCATGGAGAGCCTCAGCGTGGGCACGTCCCATCTACAAATTCCGAAAAAGCTTTTGTACGAGACCAGCTCTGTCTCTGCATGTAGGGAAGTTGAAAAGTGAACTCTAAGGTACCTGCAGTAGCCATGCAGACACGTGGGAGCTGAAAAGGGGGCTGTAAGCTGCTCTCTGGGACTTAGTACCTATATTCCACTGAAGTTTGGCTTCAGATGGCCTAAGTGCTTTTTTGGACCTGGGCCAGTACTTTTACCGTCATGCTTCTGGTAACCAGTGTATATTCTCCTTTCTGAGTTTGATATGCTTTGAGTATTTGAAAGTGTTCAACATGATTTCTGCCGTTCAGAACAATTGATTGAAGATAAGATTATCAGGTTCTGTTTTTTATTTCAGTAATGTTTGTATTGCAGTTTGTGAATATTTTATAATTTGACTAGCTATGTCCCTGCATTCTTTACTGATACTGCTGGTAAAAATATAACAGATTTACGTCTCAATATGGGCTAAATGAAAATAACCTACAAAAGGAAGAATCAAGCCTCCACAGAGCAACATATGCAATATTTATTGAGTTCTCTGGCAGCTGTTGCTGATCTGTTGAGCTGAGTTATTTTCAGACCTTTGTAAAGTCAGAGTTCTCAGGCAAAAGGATGAATTAGAAATTTGGTATCAACCTTAGAGAAGACAAAGAGTGATTTGCTCTCCGATAAACCAGTTTCATGTCAGGACATCTATTACAGAGATTCATAGTCATCTCTTAATAAAAAGGTCAGATTCTGCTGTTTCACAAATAGAATGAGCTTTAGTTCACAATTACCTAAAATTACTTCATCAGCATGAAGGACAGAGCTGTTGGTTGTGTTTCAGCTGAAAAGGTTTGAGATAGCTTGGAAAATGGCAACTTAAAAAGGAAATGCTACTTTGAAACAGCATTGTTTCCCTTTTAATAAATCTCTCCTAAAGGAAGAAATATTTTAATGTTTTTCAACATGGAGACACAGCAGGGTCAGGTTTCATTTTCTTGACAAGTGACTAGCCACTGAGGAGAGAGGAATTTGCAGAAGCCCAGTTGAGAGGTTTATGTGCTGGAGTGCAAATTGCATACTAAATGGTAAATATTTTGTCAATAAAATAATATAATTTTGTAATTAAATCAACATAAAATAATAAGTGTCACAGTGCTTTCTAAGTTTGCAACAGATGAATGTTGTTCTGTTGGTCATATTATTTGTGACTTTGGAAAAAATACTCCTAGTCCTCTTGATCTACAGACTAGGAAAGCTTCATCTGTGAAAGTTTCTCTTCATGAAGAGATGCAGGAGACATTTTGAATATAAGGTTTAAATTTACTTGATCACTACTTAAACAATCACTAAAAATTGTATGTAGTATGTAATCGAAATACTTGGAAGAGTTCACCATACAATCACAGTTTACTGGTGCAACCGTTATCTCTGTTCTCCTTATGTATCTCATATAAACCAGACATTTTTGCCTTTATATAGTCACTTATAGTACATTAATTATCCTTGTATCTAAACGGCTCATAACAAGATTCCACAAGAGATCATGATTATTCTATTTCTGTTTAGTTAGAATGATATTTGCAAGTGACGATCATAATCCACAATTCAATAATTTATTTTACTTCATAAAAATATTAAGAAGCTTTTTTAATTTTTTTGGCTAAAAAACGTTTAGGTCACAGTCTAGTCCTGTGATGTGTTTTATGAATCAGTACTGGACTCACCATTTTTTGAAAAGGCTAAACCCACTGTGTGCATCTTTTCCAATGTAAAAAAAAAATTTTTTTTTTAAAGTGGGAGGACTGAATTGAAGATTTATATTTTTCTTATGTAAAATACATAAGAAAAAAATAATTTGATGGAAAAAAAATCTTCAGAATGATTACAGTTGCTGTTGCATGAAGACAAAATGTGCAGAACATGACAAAAAAACAGGAACTTCTGGTTGAAATTCAGTGGATAGCAATGTAAGCAAAGGGAAATAAATTGAGGAAAAATCACCAGTGATTAGAAGTAAGTGAACTGTTGAGAAACAGAGTGAGAGAAACTTGCTTTAGACAACTGTAGGCATGAATGAAAGGTCATAATTTGCAGATGACTTCTGATGTCAAGTTAGAATGAAAAGAATCTTTCCCAGGTTGTCAGTCTGTGCTAGGCACCTATACAATTAAATACCATGCTAGTTCCTCTGGGTCACCTGTAACTCTATTCCTACCCTAGAATAGTCTACTAGTCTACTAATTTAGCTAAGTTTCTTAGATGGAACTGTTGTTATTATAAGGAACAGTTTTTATGCACCTCTTAAAATGTAGGAGTATAAAGTATAAATGTTTTTTGGGAGTTTTGCCTGGACAGTTGGTGTTAGGTCATCATTTCAACAATTTGCTTGTAAATAATAATTTATTACTTGTACAAACTGGTTGGTTGTATACTAAGATTATTTTTGCTATAGCACAGTCATGAATAGATTTATAAGGGCATCACACATCAGAAAAGTTATATGACATGGTCTATATAAAAGTCAATGTTAGCAGTCAGAAATGACAAGAATATAAAGTAAACTAACTTACTAAGTTAGTTCATAGAGCTGTTTAAATCATGGATTGTATGTTGGCAGAGGTTTTTTGTTGTTGTTGTTGTTTGGTTTTAATTTATGTAACATCGGAAGTTTAGCTGTATTTTAGGAGTTCACTTAATCGAATTTATGAGCATCTAGGCTCCTGTTTCCCATTAGGACTGCAAATAGTCCAGTTAGCCTGATGTGCAGTCAGCCATCTCAACTATATGATATACTCATCTGACGTTTTATATGGTGTTGTCATTAAGATAACACATGATTTATGTCAGATGCTATCATCCTTAAAGAAGATGTCTCAAGCACAGATTTATAGATACGTGTTAAAATAGCCACCATAAAGCACCTTTGCTGCCACCAAAGTTTCTTCCTGAAAACTTAGAGCACTAGCAGCACTGAAACACATTAACCATTTTTTTGTTTATTTCTTTTAAGGAAATAGTTGTAGGATTTATCATATATGGGCGTGATTCTGAGCTTTAAAGTGAGATGTCTGCTGCTGATTAATCCCATCTATGCTTTTGTTCTTAGTATAGAGTATGTGCTATGTTGTGAAATACACTAATTCATTTCCACAACTAACTGAAAACAAAATAACCTGTTAGGAAACCAGCATGGCACAACTGGCTAGGCAGGGAGCAGAGAAACTGGGTTGTGGCTCCCCAAAACACTGGCCAGGTTTTCTGTCTGCTTCATACCTGGATGAGGTTTTAACAAATAAAATTAATTATTTGTGGGACAGAATAGTGGGGCCCCTGGCCCAGCACAGGAAGACTGCAGAAACAAAGCATCGTCTCTGAGGGGCTGGAGAAGAGGCAATGAGAAGAAGGTAGGAGAAGAGATGCCATGGGGGAAGATATGAAATAGCATGCTGGGAAAAGAAGTTTTATTACTGTACACGATGAGAAGAATGGCAAAAGGAAGTGATGTCTAACTGAACAAACATACTAGCATTGCTCAGCAATAATTATCTCCAACAGTAACATTCTCTGTCTTTCTCCCATCCTTTTTTCTTGTATCCTCCCCCCACTTTTTTTTTTTTTTTGGATTCCTTTAGGGGTTTGAAACCTGGGGGTGTTCCTGTCGCCCCAACTAATATTGTGTGCTATTACTGCAGTGTTGATTTTTTTTTTTTAATTATCTTTGCATATTCTAGGGCTGAATAACTGAGACATTTATTTTAAAACAAAATAAAATTTTCTTTAAAAAACTAGTTTTGTCTGAAACACCAGGGGAAAAAAAACAATAAAACATAGAAATCACTGAAAAAGAGCTTTTCAAGTGGGAAGGGACAAGTTTTAAAGTATATGTTCTCCTATTGTTTTTAATAGGAAAGGTTTGGGTTTGAAATGAACATCAGTCTCACACTTCTGAGGCAGAAGAAATATAATTTGTTCAGTTTAAAGTAATTTTTACTTGAAAATCTCACAAAATATGCACTGTATGTGGCAGTGAGCTTAAAGAATGTGTAGAAAGTGTATGTTTGTATAGATCCTCTGGTCTTGTTACTTTTCAGTGTCTAAATTTACTCTATCATTCATCCATATTTCATATGGGCTTTTAGCAAAAAAAAAAAAAAAAAATTTAATTTCAAGCAAGTACCTATGGGAAAGAAAATACAAATGTGAAAATGGCAGTAAAAATACTCATGGAATTTCTTCAGAGCAGTTGAACAGGATAATCATTAACCGCTGTTTCTGCAGGAGAAGGCAATTCTTCCTGCCTTCCTATTGGCACACATGGTTGGTCTTTAAATTTTTTTTTTTTTTTTAACCAAAGCCACAGTTTGTACACAACAGAGGCTTCTGGAGAAGGATTCCTAGGCTAGTCTTTCACCAAGATTTAATTCCTCGGAGCTGAACTGCTTATAGACAATTCTAGACAATATAGGCCATATTATGCCTCAAACCATGTCTTATTTTACTATTGAACTGTTGTAAATTTTCAGGATTTCTGTGTAATTCATGTTCCTTCTAGCATTGGCTGAATGAAGTGGTCATCTTGTTTGGTTGTTTTTCTTTGTCTGTTTGCTTGCTTTTCTGGAAGAGGCTTCCTGCTCTAGGTGGGATATCTCTGGGCGTTGCCCTGACAGAGGGATTGCCCAGGTAAATAGGAGTAAAGGTTTTGAGCGTACTCCTTCCTGGAGGTGAGTGTTGCAGAGTTCTCCCAGCTCCCTCAAGATTGTGTATATAATCAGTGACTATGTTCTCTGTGATATCATTAATTAAGATTCTTACTCTACTAATGAGATTGCATAGTAATAGTAAGCAGGCAGAAAGATGGAGTCCCTTCTTGATGTTTTATAATTGAATCACCTTATTTTCGGAAGTTTTCTACTTCTGTGTTATGAAGTCATTACAATCAATAAGCATTGTGGGAAAGATGTTTTTTTATTTTATTGATTTACACTGAATAGTAAGTTACTTTATTTTTGACTCAATACTACTCTAAGCTGCTCTACAGGCACTTGTATTTCCTTTACATGTTTTAAGCCGTGGAAGAAAATATTTCTCTGGAGTTCAAATTGAAATTCAATGAAGAATTGCTTGTATTCTTCCAAGTCTATATTGATTCAGGAACAGAAAGAGAATCAAACATTTCATTTAAAACAAAAACAAAATGAAACAAAATTCCTTCATAATAAAATAGTTTGTATATTTTATTGTTCTCATAGCTACCAAAACACATTTTCATTAGTCTGATACCTCTTGTAATTTAGTGTAAAGTGCACATCTTCCAATGTAAAATGAATTCGGATGCACCTCTGAAAATCCTGAATAAATTTCCAATATTTATTTTCAAAAAGTGCAATCATGCTGTTAAGCAATGAGTCCACAGTTTGAAATTTGACCTAAGAACATTGACTACACATTGCTGGAGATTTGCAAATAAGTGCAGTCTTAGAACATGTAATAACAATTCCTCCACTGGAGTTTAAACCTTTCCCAGCAGAAAGTACTTTTTACCTTTTCATTCAATTTCTCAGTATCTGTTTTATATTTCATTTGATCTGTGCACTTCATTTAAAGAAAGAAAAAAGAAAAAAAATGTTGAGAATACTTTTTTCCCTACTTCTCTGCCTTCTTAGCAAAGATTTTTCTCACAAGTTGGAATTCTGCTCAGAAATGATT